>MU715527.1:81838-174215 GCA_026770625.1 Nicotiana glauca
CTCAATTATTTCAGTTGCATCACTTACAATTTCCTTACGTCATTTGTTCTTCATCTAATACCACATATCATAATCACAACCATGCAAATCACACGAATTTCACAATTTACCCACGTGAATGCCACATACCAAACATTTGAACACCAACAAGGCGATTTTACAAAGTCAAGGTTAGGCATACATACCTGGAGTCGAATTCCCTTTTTAAACTCCTATTATCAGTCATCAAGCTATCTAGCCACGTCAATCTAGTTTACAAATTAACGCATATTTCTTAGAATCGAAGTTCACAATCACTACCCGAACACATTTAGGTTATCAACCCTTTTTTACACAATTCTTTACTCTTTCCCAACTACTCTTACTAGATTTTAGGTTTTAATAAACATGCATGAGTCTTTCAACCCCTATTATCAAGAACTAATGCATGAGACTTTCCCTCCTCTCAATAAATCTGAAAGTCAATGAAAATGGGGTAGGGATTTTACCTGTAGAAATGGAGATGAAAACACTTACTTTAAAACTTCCCGGACCAGATAATTTGAGGCACAAATTTTGAAGAAAAGGAACTCTCTCTCAAGAATCCCTCCTCTCTCTCTCTTGTTTTGTTCAGAAAAATGGTAAAAATGAGGGGTTAGAGTGTTATATTAAAAAGGGGGTCGGGTTTTAAATTTTAGAAAATAAAAGTTCAGTAAGATCTGCGATCGCACTATACAACCGCATAATTAGAATGCAGTCCGCATATTAGACCGCAGAACTGACCCCAAATCACTGTACATCTCTGCCTGGGTATGCAGTGGAAATGCGGTCCACATACTGATTATGCAGTCGCATAATGGACCGTATTTTCAACATCAACTTAGACCAACTCTCTGATTCACTATGCGGCAGGAATGCGGTCCGCATATCGATTATGCGGTCGCATAATGGACCGCATTTTCAATATCAACTTAGACCAACTCTCTAATTAACTATGCAGCAGGAATGCGGTCCGTATATCGATTATGCGGTCTCATAATGGACCACATTTTCAACGTCAACTTAGACCAACTCTCTGATTCACTATGCGGCAAGAATGCGGTCCGCATAGCTGATCTGCGACCGCATTCTGGACCGCATAAATGACAATTTTCTGGAAAATTGATTCTTTTAATTTTTAAAGGCTTAGATCACTACCAAAGGTCCGAACCGCGACGAGCTTGATTTTTAAAGAATTTTACACATTCCTAACACATATTCGCAGTCGACACCATGAGTTACTAAGTTTTGAGACCAAAAAATTTTTACGGGACCCTACAGAGAGATCTTAGTAGCAGTAGAGGACCCCGTGCCCCAAGTGCAGGAATATGCACTCAGGGTTTTGCTACTTGGTGTTACCCGTGTGCTATGGATGCGGGATGAGGGGCCACATTATCAGATATTGTCATGCATCCCGCCAGGGAGCAGGTGTGGGCACAACACATTCATCTGGTCCAGATGTTGCTACATCTTTAGCCCCCTCTCTAGCTCAAGGTACCCTAGCACCCACATGGCGAGGTGCAGCTAGGGGTGGTGCGCAAAGTTCAGGAAGGCCCAGTCGATTCTATGCTATGAGTGGTTGCCAGGCTGTAGAGGCTTATTCTGATTGTCCAATCCCATGATGTCTATGTACTTATTGACCCCGGTTCCACCCTATCCTATGTTACCCCTTTTCTTGCTATGGAATTCGGGATAGAACCAGAACAGATTAATGAAACATTCTCGATATCTACTTCAGTTGGTGAGTAAATTTTGGCTACTCGAGTTTATAGAAGTTGTGTTTTCATGGTGCGTGGTAGGAATCCATGGCCATGCATGTTGAACTAGGAATGGTGGATTTTCATGTAACAATAGGAATTGATTGGCTCTATTCATGTTTTTCCAAGCTTGATTGTCGAACTAGAACTATGAGGCTTGAGTTTCCAAATGAGCCAATGGTTGAATTGAAGGGAGATAATGTAGTGCCTAAATGTCAGTTTATTTCTTACCTTAAGGCTGCAAAGATGATCCAGAATCGGTGCATCTATCATTTAGTCCATGTTATACACACCGATGCTGAGGCATCTAGCCTTGAGTCCGTACCTGTTGTGAATGAATTTCTAGATGTATTTCCAGATGAGCTCCCCAGGGTTCCTCCATACAGGGAGATTGACTTTGGGATTGATGTGATGCCAAGCACGCAGCCTATATCAATTCCACCTTACAGAATGGCACTACTGACTTTAAAGAGCTAAAGGAACAATTGAAGGATTTGCTAGAAAAGGGTTTCATTTGGCCGAGTGTGTCACCATGGGGTGCATTGGTTTTGTTTGTAAGGAGGAAAGATGGGTCGTTGCAAATGTTTATTGAGTACTGGAAGCTTAACAAAGTCACCATAAAAAAGAAATACCATTTACCCAGAATAGATGACTTGTTTGACCAGTTACAAGGTGCTATGTGTTTTTCAAAGATCGACTTGCGGTCCGGGTGTCACCAATTGAGGATAAGGGAGCAGGATATCCCAAAAACAACTTTCAGAACTCGGTACGGGCACTTTGAATTCTTGGTAATGTCTTTTGGACTAACAAATGCCCCAACAACTTTCATGGATCTTATGAATCGAGTCTTCAAGCCTTTTCTAGACTCCTTTGTGATAGTATTTATTGACGATATCCTCGTATATTCCCCAAGTCAAGAAGATCATGCTAACCATCTCAAGGCAGTTCTGCAGGCTCTTCATCAACATTGACTGTATGTAAAGTTTTCGAAATGTAAATTTTGGCTTGAATCCGTCCTGTTCTTGGGCCATGTCGTCTCCATGGAAGGAATTAGGGTTCATCCTTAAAAGATTGCAGCAGTAAAGAATTGGCCTAGCCTACCACGCCAATAGAGATTCACAGTTTCTTGGGTTTGGCTGGGTACTACAGAAGGTTTTTGGAGGGATTTTCTACTCTTGCCTCTCCCTTGACCAAATTTACCCAGAAGTAGTTAAGTTCCAGTGGTTCGGTGCTTGTGAAAGGAGCTTCCAAGAATTGAAATCAAGACTAACTACAACACCGATATTAACACTGACAGAACGTATGGAGGGATTTGTGGTGTATTGTGATGCCTCAAGGATCGTGCTTGGGTGTGTGTTAACGCAACATGGCAAGGTTATAGCCTACGCTTCTAGGCAACTCAAGAATCATGAAAATAACTATCCAACTCATGACTTAGAGCTTGCAGCAGTGGTGTTCGTGCTAACAATTTGGCAACACTATCTATATAGGGTCCATGTGGATGTATTCACGTACTACAAGAGCCTTCAATATATTTTAAGCAAAAAGAGCAGAATCTGAGGTAGAGAAGGTGGCTAGAGTTACTCAAAGACTATGATATTGCTATTCTCTATCACTAGGGAAAGGCTAATATTATGGCAAATGCTCTTAGGCAAAAATCTATGGGGAGTTTGGCTCGTTTGAGGGTAGATTAGAGGCCGTTGGCTCTGGAGGTTCATCAATTGGCAAGTTTGGGAGTTCGTCTTGTAGACTATAATGATGGAGGGGTAATTTTTCAGAATAGGGGTGAATCGTCACCGGTGGCAGAGGTGAAGGAAAAGAAATTCAACGACCCATTGTTAGCACAACTAAAAGAAGGGATTCATAAACACAAGACCATATCATTTTCCCTTGTCATTGATGATGGTACCCTACAGTACCAAGGCTGCTTATGTGTTCCGGGTATTGACGGTCTTCAGGAAAGAGTCATGCTAGAAGCTCACACTTCTAGGTATTCTATGCACCCAGGTTCTACGAAAATGTATCATGATCTCAAGGAAGTCTATTGGTGGAATAAAATTAAAAGGGATGTGGTGGACTTTGTGGCTGGATGTTCGAACTGTCAGCAAGTGAAGGGTGAACATCAAAGACCCGGAGGACTGGCTCAAAGCATAGAAATCCCAATGTGGAAATGGGAGATGATCAATATGGATTTTGTGGTAGGGTTTCCATGCACTCCACGCAAGTTTGACCCAATTTCGGTGATTGTTGATTGACTCACAAAATCACTACACTTTTTACCAGTCAAATCTACCGACACAGCAAAACAGCATACCTAATTGTATATCAAGGAAATAGTCAGGTTGCATGGTAATCAAGTCACAATCATTTATGATCGAGGGGCTCAGTTCACAACCAACTTAAAAAAAATTTCATCAAGGTTTGGGCACGCAAGTAAATTTAGCACTTCTTTCTACCCCAGACTGACGGGCAAGCAGAGCGAACTATTCAGAAGCTTGAGGATATGTCGCGTGCTTGTACTCTCGATTTCAAACGTAGTTGGTATGATCAATTGCCACTTATAGAGTTTTCTTACAACAATAGATTCCATGCTAGCATCCAGATGGCACCATTTGAGGCATTGTATGGTAGGAGATGTAGGTATACCACTAGGTGGTTCGAGGTCAGAGAAGCCAAATTAATAGGGTCGGACCTTGTACATCAAGCCATGGAGAAGGTCAAAATTATTAAGGAAAGGTTGAGGACTGCTCAGATTCGCCAAAATCTTATTCGAACGTTCGTCGTAGGGATTTGGAGTTCAAAGAAGATGATTGGGTATTCTTAAAGGTTTCCCCTAAGAAGGGTATCGTGCATTTTGGGAAGAAAGGAAAATTGTGCCCAAGATATGTCGGACCATACAGGACCATCCGACAAGTTTGTCAGGTGGCATACAAGCTTGAGTTGCCACCCCAAATGTCATTGGTACCCCCAGTCTTTCATGTGTCTATGTTGAAGAAAGTAGTAGGAAATCCATTCACTATTGTGCCAGTTGATGCTATCAAGGTTAATGAAGAACTGTCTTATGAAGAAATTCCATTTGCCCTTCTTGACCGGCAGGTTCGGAAATTGAGGAATGAGGAAATCGCCTCCGTAAAGGTGCTATGGCAAAACCGGCAGGTTCAAGAAGACACTTGGGAAGCTGTGGAGGCAATGAAGAGGAAGTACCCACATTTGTTTGTATAGCTATGTAATAGCTGTCATCTATTTCGTCCCTATGAACTCTGTATCCTCAATTTGATCTATGTAAAACTGTTCTATTTTGTTTTGGCTATATGATTGCCTATGCGGCCACTGTTAGTATTGTACTAGTTACGTTGTGTCTACATAATATGTTCGTGCTGTTAGGATATATTTGTGGGGCTCTCTGCCAGGTGGATAGGACTAGATACAAAAGAAACTCTGCAAAATTTTTAGAAATTTAGGGAGTTAGCCAAATTCGGGGCTATCGAGGTGTTCTATGATTGTGGAAATCGAGATTGCATAAAGATTGCTCATGAGTGAACCTTAATTCTCATTCGAGGATGAATGACCCTAAGTAGGGGAGAATGTGAGGCTCGTGAGAGATTTTTACTCTAAACCCGAAAGCTCGTAGCGCCAAATTACGAATATGTGTTAGAGATGTGTAAAATTCTTCTCACCATAGTCCGGACCCTTTTGGACTGAGCTATGCATTAAAAAGTCATGAAATAATATTTTCCATAGAAGTGCAATTTTACGGTCGAGAATGCGATCGCATATCAGGTATGCGGACAGCATGGTCATCGCAAAGTGAGTCAGTATGTTGGTGATATTTGAGGTCAACTATGCGGTCAATTATGTGATCGAATAACCGATAGGAGGACCGCATAGACATTGCATAATTTCCTTGGGATTTGGTAAGGGGTAGTTCTGCGGTGCATTATGTGACCGCACAATGGGTATGCAGACCGCATTGCAGCTCCATACCTAGACAGTGTGCTCAGGTTTTGGGGAGCATTTTTGTAGTCCATTATGCAGGCCGCATGTCAACTTTGCGATCGCAAATTTGACTTTGGGCTCCTATTTTATAATTTTTAAAACCCAAACCCATCCCATGAAAAACACCACAATAGATCATTTTCTTGTTATTTTCACGATTTAGAGAGAGAGGGTGCTCTAAAGTGAGAGGGTGTAATCTTCATCAGGTTCTCTCTAAATCCTTGCCCAAATCCTCGATGATTTTCAATTGAAGCTACTAGGTCTTCATCCTAAGATGTAAGAACTGTACCCTCATGAATAATTTCAAAAGTTCTATTAAAATAGGTGATTATCAAGTGGGTACATGAGTATAAGGCTTGTAATCTTGCATGCACAAGAGATAATGGTGTATGGGGAGGATGAGAACTAAATAATAACAATTGGGGTATAATATTGAACAAATTTCTTTCATAAACGGCCTAAGATCATAATGCACATTTGATGTTTAATAATATGCTCAAATGAGCTAGAATCTTAATCTCGTCTCTAATTCTTGGTTCAATTATAATTCTTATACAATAGGTTGAAGTGCTAAGAGTCTCAGAATTTTATAAGAATTAAGGGTGAGCTTTATTGAGGTATGTATGGCTAAAACCCCCTCCTCTTAGAAATTTAGCTTCCATGGTGCCTGTGTAAGTGTTGTAAGTTCAAGACGTAATTGATGTAATGCTTTTTATGTTAAGTGAATTGATGTTGTGAAAATGTACGTGGTAAGTAATTCTTTAGGTGTTTAATGTGTTATTCTTGTAAATAGAAGATGTGTGGAGGACATGATTTGTGTGCTAAATGCCTAACTGTCATGCCAAGTTTACTTTGGGACTAATATGCCAAACTTGATGAATTTCCCTCTATGGTTATGACTTAAATTGTTTTTGTATATGCCTATAACTTTAAGTGGAAAGGTAAATGTTGAAAATGGGAACAATGTGAGTTATGGAATGTGGCCACAAGTTCCAGTAAACTAATACATGTGTAACCAAAGATTGTTATGAGATAAATAAAAAAAATGGTAACGTCTCGGGGAGACAGCTTAGCCGGTCGGGCCGTGATCGGATGCCATGATATATATACACATGGTGGTAATGTATTGATGATTGAAACTAGAAAGTGAATAATAAAATAATGGTAACGTCTCGGGGAGACGACTTAGCTGATCGGGCCGTGATCGGACTCCGTTCACGGAAGCGGTAGTAATATGGATAATGATGCAACAGTTTGGGATGCTCTAATCTGAAATCTCAGAAACTATGTGAAAATCATGTGAACCTCCTTATATTGTTGGCATGGTGCTTATTTGAAACTTTGTTGCCTTTACGATTTCCTCCTAACTCTTGTGTGATTGTTCTTTCTAACATGATGGTGTTTAGTTATACATAGTAGTACTATTACAAGGTACTAACATCCCTTTTGCCGGTGGCGCTACATTTTTAAATGAATGTAGGTGGCTCCATAGCGGATAGTGCCGACCATGTTTAGCGGAGCATCCTCTTCTCAAAATCTTGGTGAGCCCCTTTCCTCCTTCAAGGGGTTATGTTGTATACCTTTTTGTTATAGATATCCATTTTGAGGTATAGTTATTGCCTTGTTGCCGGCGTTGTTATCATTGTCTTTTGTAGCTTTAGAGGCTCCATAGACGTTTGTGTGGGCTATGTACGAGTATTGGATAGGTCAATGAACCATGTTGTAACCTTGTACTCTTGCATTCTTCTAAACTATAACTGTATGAAATTTTGGAAGCCTATCTATGCTTTAAGGTTGTGTTATAAAATAAGCTATCCATGTTGAATGTACAACCACTTTTATTGTATAATTAAACTAAACGGAGTCGGATCCCTTATTCGTATTGAGTTGGGTAGAAAGTGTTTGGGTAAGGCTTGCATAGTTCGGTTCACTCGATTGAGCACCGGTTGCGCCTCCCGAGGTTGGGGTGTGACAACTTGGATTAATGAAATGGATGCCATTCCAACTACTTTATATCAGATTATTGAGTTCCCTTCTCAATGGGGAATTAGGAAAATCCGCGGTGATTAACAAGCTTCTAGAAGTATCAATTCCGTGGCAGATTCAAGTATACAAAATACAGTGGTAGATGAAAAATAATAACTACAGAGTTTAGTTGAGGCTTTTGCAACTCAAACCTCAACTGAAGATGGCCAAACGAATTTAGACTCAAGAACAGATACTATTCAATATCTAGAGGAGAATGAAAATATCAAAATAACAATTGAGGAGCTTGATGATGTAGTGCTGTTTATATATTGGCCGAACGGAAAATTTTACATCGGAACCAATCTGAGCCCAGAGTTGAAACGTAAATTAATCAAATTTCTAAAAAATAATGCAAATTAAGTGATGAACCTTAAGCTAAATGAAGATACAACACATCCACCTATCAAACAAAAGAAAAGGAAACATGGGTCCTAAAAAAACAAGGTGATTAATGACAAGGTACAAAAGCTTTTAAAAATCGGGTCTATCTGAGAGGTAAAATATCCTAATTTGTAAAAAAAATACTATAGTTGTGCCTAATTCTAGTTGAAATAGGAGAGCCAAGTACAAGATACAATCAAGCAACGAAATATTCAAATGAGGAAGATATACAAATAAATCTCGAATTACTTGAAGAAAGGAGAGAAACAACCTTGATATGGATGGCTGCTTAGAAGCAGATTAGTATGCAATACTATAATCCGAAAGCTCATCGTAGGTACTTCATTATTGGGGACTATGTACTGAAGAAAGTTTTTCAATCAACAAGAGTAGCAAATGCAGGAACGTTAAGTCCAAGTAGGGAAGGACCTTACAAGATTCGATGTATCGCTGGAAAAGGTGCATGCGAATTGGAAACCATAGATGGCAAGGTTCTACCCTCGAGTTGGAACGCTGTTCATCTGAAGAAGTATTAACTTTTCTTTTCTTCATCTTTGGAATTCTATGGCTTGTTAATGTTTCATTTTTGATGAGGAACTCAAAAATATTTCCTGAGATTTTGTTAAAGAGACCCTTGAGGCAGCAGTTGATTTAGCACAACCGTTCCCATGTTTTATGAAAAAAAAAAGTGAAACAGTTACGAGATGTACAAGCTCTTCACAAAAAGAAGTGAAATAAAGATTGAAAGAAAAAACTTACGTGCAAAGTTCCACTTCTCAGGAAAGGGCACGTTCTCTTCACCTACTAGCCCACTTGTGGGGGCAACCATAAACCGGGCATACCAGCCACGATATTTATCATCCTCAAGGATAACTAAAACTGTTGGCCCAAGTAAAGGTGAAGTTTTGATGATTGACAAAGGAACTCAGACATGGACCACGTCCATCTTGTGAAACATAGTTATGATGAACTCAAACAAGTGAGATGCATGTGAAGGAGATAAACATAACTTATCAGAAGTGATATCTCCTGATCACGATTGAAAAGGTTGTATATTGGATAAGGATAAATACTCCTTACACAAAGAGAAACACGACTTGAGAAATGGATAGAGTTAGAGGATGAGACCAACTAGAACTCTTCCACCAGAGAAGAGTAGCATCTCTATTATAGTCAATCTCTTTTTACTAACTCAATAAATATTAGTGTTGTTCTCTTTTACAAGTAACGCACACAAGCAGAAGTTAAACTTGAATTGAGAGCAAATTGGCGAGGACATTTTGCAAGCAATTTGTGTGTGATTCAAGCGTGCAAACCTGATGCTACTTGAAATAGATGGTTGCCAAGTGTCTATCTATTATTCTAGTTCAATTGTAGTAGGTGATTTTACATTGTACGTTTTATCTTATCTAGAAGAAATTGTATTAGGTACTTAGAGTTTTTAAGTTAAAGTTAATTTGAAGTTGTCGCAATAGTTGAGGTTGTGTGCCACAATAGGCTTAGAGTTAATCCTGGGTTTACAAAAGAGTTTTTGTAAATGCTGTTTTTGGCTTAGTTATTTTAGTGGAGAGTTTGGGAAATTCCTACTGGAAGGTAGGTCGTGGTTTTTTCACCTTTTGAGCCAAATGTTTTCCATGTAAAAATCTCCGTGTTCTTTATTTTCTGTATTTATTATTCTGCAACATTAATAGATGGAAAACGTAGAAAAACCAGGTCCTTCTATAGTCAAGTTAAGCGAAAAGTGGGTACCACACAAATCATCCCCCCTCTTGTATGATATTGAAGTATAAAACATCAGTTGGTATTAAAGAAGGTTATCCTTCATGAGGCTAACACCTTAGGAATAGATCAATATGAGTGCACCACATGGAAACTCGAAAAGATAATCCACTGTTACGCCTCCACTCTTTAATGGCCAGTACTATTCCTAGTGGAAGAATAGGATGAGAGACCACATTATAGAAGAAGACTATGAACTTTGGGAGATTGTTACTAATGGTCCTCTGGCTACTACAAAGAATAATGCTGAAGGAGTGGATGTGCCAAACGAGAGCTGACTGTAGTGCTGAAGATTTGAAGAAGTGGGAAAAGAATGACAAGGCCAGGAAATGTCTTGTGTGTGCACTAGGTCCAGACAAATACAATAGAATTCAAAGTTGTACTATTGCTAAGGAGATCTAGGACACTCTACAAGTGGACCTTGAAGGAACTCCTCAAGTAAAGTGATCAAGAGGGACACTACTTTATTCTTCATATGAGAATTTCACCATAAAGGAAAGACAAACCATCTAACAGATGTACAAAAGGTTCACAACACTAACAAATGAACTTCAGTTTCTTGAAAGAATTATCCTTGAAGAAGACAAGTTTGAGAAAATCTGAACAAGGGTCTTGCCAATAACTTGGGAAAGCAAAATCACTAATATTCAGGAATCAAAGAACATTGCTACTCTCAAGTTTGATGAGCTGATTGGAAATCTCACTGCCTATGATTTAAGAAGGCAAACCATGAAGATGGATGCACCCAAGAAGGAAAGAATCCTGGCTCTGATAATAACTGAAGGTGCAGACTTAGAGGATGATGAAATGGCTATGATCACAAGGGATATCAAGAAGTACCTAATGAGAGGAAAGAGTTCTTCAAGAGGTGCAACCTTCAACAAACCAAGTCCCTTTTAAAAAAAGACCAATGAGGGCTGCTATAAATGTGGTAAGACTGACCACATGATAAAGAATTGTCCTCGTTGGGAAATCGAAAAGAAGAAAGAAAGGGTTGAACGAAGCAATAGGAAGAAGGAACATGTTCAACCTAGGTAGAACATAGGATCAACAAAGGCTATGGTTGCTGCTTGGGGAGAAAGCTCAGATGAGATTCAGAAGAAGAAGCTGGAAGCACATATGGCAATTGGAGAATCAGATGAGGAATAAGAGGTAAGTGTGATTCATCTCAAAGAAAAGATTAAATTTTTGTCTGAAGAAAAACTATCTGAGTTACTGCTAGACTTTATTAACGAGTCTAAGGTCATAAAAAATGAGAAGGAAGAACTATCTAGGGAATGTGTGATCCTAAATGCTAAGTGAAAAAATCTGGAACTTAGGGCTAGTAAAAGTGATAGTAAAAATACTGAGTTGAAGAAACAGGTTCTTGAACTTGACACCGCTATCTTAGAACTTATATATGATAATTTAAAACTTAAATTAGGAATAGGCAAAAAGAAGGCTGATCACACATATCTCAACTCAGAAGAAAACTTAGGAAAAATGAAGGATGAGTTGTACAAAAGGCACGAGCAGATAAGAGTCCTAAAAGAAGATCTAGGCAAGATTAAACATGAACTAGATAGTACTTACAAATGGAATGATTCCCCTGATGCCTTATCTTGGCTACAAGATCATCACAATAGCAATAAGAGAGGACTTGGCTATGGGATACCTACACCTAAGTGGATCCCAAAAGCAAGTATATCACACTTCCTGAGAATAAAATCTACTCATACTATGGTAAGACTAGTCACTTTAAAAGTTAATGTAATGCAAAAGAAAAGGCCACTCAAAATAACAAAACCTTTGTTCAAGGGAAAAATAGGCTGCCACGATGGGCTAAAAAGAATTTAATGAACATTTTTGCCTATAAAAAGGGATCCAAACTAGTTTGGATTCCTAAAACTAACCCCTGATTTTCTTTTGCATGTCAAAGTGAATGGGAGAAGCCAAATACGATACATTGATAGTGGCTGCTCAAAGCATATGACTGGCTACAAGAACCAGCTCCTTTCACTTGACGACCTCAAAGGAGGTAATGTCTCCTTTGGAAATGCTAAGAAATATGAGATCATTGGGGTTGGAAAGGTAGGTAAGATAGACTCAACATTCCATTGAGAATGGCTCCTTGATAAATGGCATCAAATATAGCCTAATCAATGTATCACAATTGTATGACAGAGGTAACTTGGTAGCATTAACCTCTACCAAATGTTTTGTAATAAATCTCACCACAGACAAGATTGTTTTGCATGGAAAAAGAGTAAACAATATGTATATTGTAGATCCGTCCACTTCAGAAAATGAATTCACTTGCTTAAGTGTGTTGGACAATGATTCCCTCCTTTGGCACAAAAGACTTGGACATGCAAGTCTAATTCAACTCAATAAATTAGTCTCCAAGGGCCTGGTGATAGGGCTGCCTAACATCAAGTTTAAGCAAGACAAAATTTGTGAGGCTTGTGCAAGCGGGAAGTAGGTAAGATCCTCCTTTAAAAGCAAGAAAATTGTAAGCACGACCCGGTTGATGGAACTGGTTCATATGGATATCTGTGGTCCAATGAGAACATTGAGTAGATGTGGTAAGAAATATGTGATGATGCTTGTTAACGATTACTCTAGGTTTACTAGGACATTGTTTTTAACATATAAGGATAAAGCATTTGACATGTTTATCGCCTTTGTTAGAAAAACTCAAAAACAACTAGGTAATCAAATTGCATCAATTAGGTCTGATCATGGAACTGAATTTGAAAATGCTAAATTTGTTGAATTTTGTGATGAGTTTTTTATAGATCATAATTTCTCTGCCCCTAGGACTCGTCAAAAAATTGGAGTAGTTAAAAGAAAGAATAGGACTCTTGAATATATGGCTAGGACTATGCTTCTTTCTAGTAAAATGCCCCATAGCTTCTGCGTAGAGCTTGTAAATACTGCATGTTACATTATTAATAGGTGCATGACTAGACCTCTTGTAGAGAAGACTCCCTATGAGTTAATTAAAGGGAGAAAACAAAATATATCCCATGGTAGGGCTTTTGGATGCAAGTGCTTTGTGCACAATAATGGAAAGGACTCCCTAGGTAAGATTGATCCCATAAGTGATAAAGGGAGTATTCTTGGGATATTCTTCACATAGCAAAGCTTATAAAGTGTACAACGAAAGAACTTTGCGTGTAGAAGAAAGTGTACATGCAACTTTTAATGAAACTAACATTCTTTCCGAGAGACATGAAAATGAAGATCAAGCTATTGGGCTGGTAAAAGAATTGAGTGAAGTCACAACTCAAGTTGAAGCTGCACCAAAAGAAGGAACAGGTGATGGAACATGTTCTTCCATCCAGGGGGAACTGAACAAAGAAGAAGTGAATCTAATTCACAAATGGAACTTGTCCATGAGATTGTTCCTTAGCAATAGAACATACGAGAAACTCCAAACAGAAATCAGTTGGTTGCGAAACCTTACAAATATCAATGTTCTCATCCCATTGAGAACATCCTTACTGACCCAACTTCTGGATTTTAAACTAGATAACAATTAAATAATCTGTGTGCTTTTGATGCAATCTAATCTCTTATTGAACCTAAAAATATTGCTGAGGCTTTATAGGATGCAGACTAGATGAATGCAATGGAAGATGAACTCAAACAGTTTGAAAGAAATCAAGTGTGACATCTGGTGAGAAGACCCAAGGACATATTAGTAATTAGCACCAAATGGGTTTTCAGAAAGAAATTTGATGAAGATGGAATGGTTACAAGGAACAACGCAAGGTTGGTAGTCCAAGCTTATAGCCAAGAGGAGGGCATAGACTATGATGAGAACCTTGCTCCAGTTGCAAGACTAGATGCAATAAGAATCCTCATAGCCTTTGCAACACACATGGAATTTACCCTTCACCAAAAGGATGTGGAGTGCCTTCCTAAATGGCAACTTAAAGGAAGAAGTCTTTCTCAAACAACCTCCAGGATTTGAAAGCGAAGAGTGTCCAGATCATGTATACAAACTGGACAAGGCCCTATACGGACTCAAGCAGGCTCCTTGAGCATGGTATGAATGCCTATCCAAATTCCTGCTTGAACATGGATACAAAAGAGGTAAGACTGACACCACTCTATTCTTGAAGAAAAAAGGTATGGATCTACTAGTAGTACAAATATATATTGATGACATAATTTTTGGGGCAATCACTAAAAAACGTAGTAAAGAATTAGCTAAATTAATGTGGAGTGAATTTGAAATGAGTATGATAGGTGAGCTTAACTTATTCTTACGATAGATCAAACAAAACCCAAATAGAACCATGATCCATTAACAGAATTATGCAAAAGAGTTGAATAAGAAGTTTAAATGGATGAATCAAAGGAAATAGAGACACTCATTGCAACATATACTAAATTAGACATAGATGAACCTAGTTCATCTGTTGATAGAAAGTTGTATAGGGGTATGATTGGTTTACTTTTGTATCTTAGTGCTAGCAGACCTGACATCATCTTTAGTATAGGGCTTTGTGCTCATTTTCAAGCAAATCCTAAGGAATCCCACTTGACTGTTGTCAAGAGGATATTGAGATATTTAAAGGGCACTACTAACCTTTGCCTTTGGTAACCTTAAAGTTAGTAACTTCAATCTAGTAGGATATGCTAATGTTGATTATGCAGGTTTCTTTGCGGATAGAAAAAACACCTCAGGTATGGCTGATTTTCTGGGTTCATGTCTGGTATCATGGGCTACTAAAAAGCAGAATTCACTGGCCTTATCCACTATTGATGCTGAGTATGTTGCTATAGCCTTTTGTTGTGCTCAACACTTGTGGATCACAAAGCAGCTGATTGATTTTGGCCTTGAAATTGGTTGCATCCCTATTTTTTGTGATAACACTAGTGCTATTAGTATGACTAAGAACCAAGTTCATCATAAGAGGACTAAGCACATATATGTTAGACATCACTTTTTAAGAGACAACTCTGAGAAAAGATTGATTACTATAGAATTTTGTGCTACTGATAATCAGATTGCTTTCATCTTTACTAAAGCACTAAGTAGGGAAAAATTTGAAAGGAACATGTTAGAATTAGAGATGATTAAGATCACCTAATAGGACCAACTCAGAATGCACAATGAAAAAAATGGTTTTTTGGCTAGGAAAGATATGGAACTTGTGTAAATATCTATATTAATTTTTACTCAGTTTCATACTGTAAATATTATACTCCTGTGACATGTGTTGATATGAATCACTAATCTCTAACAAATTTCTCTATTGTGGTAAATAGAGGCATGGTCAAGCGGATTCTAAATGAAGAACCTGGTTCATCTATATTGATTTATCTGAATAACGAGGTATGTTTTCTATACTCTGCACAATTAGAAATATAAATATTTAAATAATGAGCATAGTCGTACCTATGTTCAAAAGCATAATAAAATCCTAGTCATTTAGTTTTTGAACCAGTTCTGTCTCTACTAGAATTCTCACCACATAAATTGCCTGAAATCTAGGTAAGATTAACCGTCCATTCAACCTGAAATTTAAGGTTGATTGGACTTCTAATTTTCTGTAAAAAGCTACCGTTAGTTATTAATTAAGTTTCTCTCTTTAAAAACCAATCATGACCTTCTGCCACACTCATTATTCCAAAACTGTCAAAATTTATTTCACTCTCAATTGTTCTCTCTTCCAAAATCCAAACTTACCAATTCTCTCACGAAATCAGTCACAATGTCGACCCTCAAGATAACCCATGCACTCCTCCACAACCTAACCCTTCTGATTCATCCACACCTCCTCAACCTAGTATAACCCCCAGTCTAGAAGGAGACGTGTTAAAATGATTGCTCATAAAACTATGGCTACAGATGCATTGTCAAAAAGATTAAACAAACAAAGAATTTGAACACTAAGACGATTCTTCGAAGTCTACAAGTGAGGGGGAAGAAACTA
Source organism: Nicotiana glauca (assembly GCA_026770625.1). Classification (NCBI taxonomy): domain Eukaryota; kingdom Viridiplantae; phylum Streptophyta; class Magnoliopsida; order Solanales; family Solanaceae; genus Nicotiana; species Nicotiana glauca. The sequence continues at coordinate 97,728 of MU715527.1, forward strand.
GGTGTTATGATTCTGAGAAGATTCAAAGTTCCCTTTCAGAGGTACGTTCTGCTTTGGTTGAAAGTGTAGAAAATTGGTTTGTTCATGTTGGGTCTGATAGAAATGTGGAAATGACTGAGTTGAAAAGGAGAGGATGAAAAATAAAAATGAAATAGAAAAAGATAGTGAGGGTGCAAGCTGTGATATAAGGGGAACATGGATAGAAATAGTTGATTTGTCACCCACCTCTCAGATGGTTAGACCAACAATTTGTGGGACTGAGGATGAAATTGTAGGATAAAGTTGCAAGAAATCAGGGGGAAGTGGATCAGGGAAGGCTAATGTGGGTTTGGTAAATTTAAGCTCTCATTTGGATGAACCCGATTGGTCTATTGAAGAAACCCTAGCAGACCTTCTAAAGAAAGTAGGTGCCAGTATATAATCTCAAGAAAAGGAGAACACCAACTACAAAGAATACCAAGAAAAGAAAGGCTAAGTCCCTAACTACTAATGAAATTCCCTTGCCAAAGTATGGTGAAATAGAGTGAGAGTGAATTACAAAAGGGTTTGGTTGCAAGCAAGAAGAAGAGGATGGATAAAGGAAAAACTAAGCTTACAGAGCCTTCTGAGGTTGTTAATGTTGAGGAGATGGAATAGGTCCATCAGGAGAAGCATACAACATTGGAGGTTCAGACCCCTAAGCCTAAAAAGACCAAGACCTCTTCCAAGAAGTCTTCATCAGGGTCTAAGGCTGCTGAACCTTCATTGGCCAAGAGGAAAAGGTCTATAGTGAAGAACAAACTAGTTAAAATTGTTGAGGATGAAGAATGGAGTGGTAAAGAATAGAGTGAGTCTGATGGTGAACAAGACAAGCTGGCCAAGTTTGGAAAAAGAAAATTTTGAAGGGTTGATTGCTGAAAGACTTGGTGGAACCAAGAATGTTTCGATTGGCTGATGAACTAGCTATTCAGAGCTGGAAGGACATGGTCCTTAAGATGGATGGAAGGCTAGCAAGGAATGAAATCATCGAATTTATTGAAAATGCAGAGGTCAAGGATGGAAGAGTTACCAGCCAAGTGAAATGGCTTCAAGTGACCTTCGATGTAGAGAAGGTAGGTGAGATTTTTGACATCCCTGCTGAGGGATATGATGACTATACTAGGAATAGATTGCCAAGTTTGGATTCCTTTCCTCCTGCCCTTGAAATCATTAAGAGATTATGTGATGTTGAAGAAGTGAATGAGGGCAAGTTTGTGCATAAGAATGAGATGAAGCCATAACACAAAGTCCTGTTTGAATTAGTCAACAACCGCTTACTGCCTCGGCAGGAAAGAAGGCACATTGATAACTATATGGACTTAGTTCTTATGGAATGTGTGGAAACTAGAAGGCAAAGCAAGTTGCTTGCATTCATCATCAAGCTGCCGGACAGGGTTATAAATGGCTCCAAGGCCCATGACACCCCTTACGGATTTATTCTGACTACTGTTATGGTTCGTTGCAAGGTGCCTTTGAAAAAGTGAGAAATGTCCACAAGCAAGGAACATTTTGGCATTAATACTTTGATTGCTTGTGACTATCCAGCCAATGCCATTCCAAATGAACCTGGTTCATCCAAGAAGACACCTATCAGTAGTAAAGTTAGGGTTCTAGTTCAGGAAAGTAGGGCCCAGAATGCTGAGATAGCTAGGCTGAAGGCTCGCTTAGCAGAGGTTGAATCTTAGAGGGATGCTCTCAAAATTGAGCTCACCAAGGTAAAGGAGAAGAATGATGGCATTCTTCAAAATATGTTGAACCTTCTCCAAGACCAAAACCAACCCTCAAGATCTCACAAGCCATAGGACTTTTAGCCTTAATCTTTTGAACCTGTCTAGTCCTACTAGTGACGCAAATCAGGGATTTCTCTTTCTTTTGCTCATGTTTAGAATATTTTTGCTTTCTTTCTGTGGATTGTGGTAGCAACATATCTCATATCAATTAAATCTATTATTTTTGCTCTTGTTGATTTTTAATATTTTCTTAATAGTTTGAATGTGTTTGCTTGATTACTAATGATTAATCTAGGATTGCACTTTCAGTTGCACCAATAACCATGAGTAATTTTTAAAATTCTTTTAATCACACTTTGTTTGTGCATCTTTTCGATGATGAAAAAAGGGGGAAGAGATATTATGCTTTATATATTCTGAATAAGTGATGTTTATAACCTAATGAACCTAGTCCTTGATGATAAGTAAATTATTCTAACTTTCTATTGATGAATAAGATAAATTCTAACATATGGCCTAAGTGAGTGAAAAGCACAGAGTTTGTCATTATCAAAAAGGGGAAATTTGCTGGCCCAAGTAAAGGTGAAGTTTTGAAGACTGACAAAGGAACTCAGACATGGACCAGGCCCATCTTGTGAAGCACAGTTATGATCAACTCAAACATGTGAGATGCACGTGAAGGAGATAAACCTAACTTATCAAAAGTAATATCTTCTGATCATGATTGAAAAGGGTTCATATTGGATAAGGAGAACGACTCCTCACAGAATGAGAAACACGACTTAAGAAATGGATAGAGTTAGAGGATGAGACCAACTAGAATTCTTCTACCAAGGATGAGTAACATCTGTATTCTAGTCACTCTCTTTTTAGTAACTCCATAAATATTAGCGTTGTTCTCTTTTATAGGTAACACACGCAAGCAGAAGTTAAAGGTGAATTGAGAACAAAATAGTAAGGCAATTTGCAAGCAATTCATGTGTTATTCAAGTGTGCAAACCTGAAGCTACTTGAACCAGATGGTTGCCAAGTGTCTATCTTTTATTCTAGTTCAATTGTAGTAGGTGATTTTACATTGTACCTTTTAGCTTATCTAGAAGAAATTGTATTTGGTACTTAGAGTTTTTAAGTTAGTGTAAACTGGAAGTTGTCACAATAGTTGAGCTTGTGTGCCACAACGGGATTAGAGTTAATCCTAGGTTTACAAAAGAGTTTTTGTAAATGTAGTTTTTGGCTTAGTGATTTTTGTGGAGAGTTTGGGAAAGTCCTACTGGAAGGTAGGTCGTAGTTTTTTTAGCTTTTGAGCCAGGTGTTTTCCACGTAAAAATCTCTATGTTCTTTATTTTCTGTATATATTATTCCGCATTAGTAGTAGTTGGAACACATAGAAGAAACAGGTGCTTCTATAATCAAGTTAAGCAAAATTGGGTACCACACAAATCATCCCCCCCCCCTCTCTTGTGTTTGTATTGAACTATAAAACATCAAAAAATCTCTTACTTCTCGCCACGAGAGTAAAAACCGCATGATGGAATAATTTGGGAGAGTAGAGATGGATTAGATGATAAAAGGTAAAGGGTAACTGAGCCAAATTTTTCAAATACCCAAGGCCTGCCATAGCCCTCCATAAAATAGGGCTAATCTGTCCTAAACACACATCAAAGTAACAGCAAAACGCAATAGTGACTGGGTCAATGGGAGGCCTAAAACCTAGTGTGAAGGGATATGTATACACAAAATAAAAGCCAGTTTTAAAAAAGTGAACCTTTGGTTTGCATTGGAGACCAGAATTAGGAAATCAAATTTCCAATGATAGTCTTTACATATAACAAAAATCAAATCCTCAGTAATCTGGGAGGGGTAAACATTAGCACAATCATGAGAAGATCTCGATTCCTACTTGATTCTCTATCAAAATAGGAGGAATGTTCAGCAGGATGATCTTATCAATCAAAGGTTCACGAATTGGTTCATTAGAGTCTCTATGTGAAAAAGAAGCCCTACTCCTAAAATTTGATAGTGGAGTAGAGTTAGGTTGAGAAGAAGAATCCCATACAGAAAGTGATCCTAAACTACGCAACCTACCACCTCTCCTACCTCTAGTAGGAGTAAGGGGGAGTTCATCTACAATGAGAACTTTTGGAGGATCAGAGTTTGATGAAGACAAAGTTGTATGGAAAAATAGAACGTATTGAACAATAAGAACAAGATATGAATAAAGGACACTGAAGAAAACTTTTTTGTGAAAGAAAAGGAAAAAAAATTATTTATATATAGAAGCAACCATTAAACATAAAAGGTAGTGATGTAGATGTCGTTATGAAAAATATCACTTCGTGATTGATGCAGCTGCAAAAAGCCCTAAAACCCACTACAGAGTTGTAGAGCCAATCAATGACTACCATGTGTTACCGACATTAAATGAAAGTTACATAGGATGCATTAGATCAGAAGAAGGTATAATGATACGTGGGAAATGACGGCAAAAACTCCTGCCATAAATGAGATCCACTTCCCAAATATTTAATTATTGAATAAATGGCAAGTGGGGGGACTATCTGTATTGGGGAAAATAAATATTATATGTGTGCTTAATTATGTGGCTGACATGGCAAGACACGAGGATCGTTAGAAAAGTGACAGCTGAAGAAGAGTACTCAAAAAGATGTGAGTCTTAATAGGTACGAGCAAAATGTCTAAGAGACAAGAAAAGACGGTTGCTCGAGTCTCTTAGTAATTTGAAGAGACAGCGGTGGAATGGACCAAGACAGTAAAATGCACAGATTCGTTTAACCTCAATTAATGAGCATAAATGATTAGAAACGTTATAGAATCTTCACGAAATAGTTACGATTGCCAATTATAATGTTTCTTTAATTTCATTAAATAATGACTCGATCATAAAAGGGAAAAGACATACTTATAAGAGATGCCTATATAAGGGAGAGAAATGTCATTTGTATGGACAAGTTCTGATCATTACTAGAATACAATTATTTACTTTTGCTTTATATTGATTACTTTGCTATTTCATACCATAATTTTCCTTTCTCATTACAAGAATATTCCTTTCTTGATTATCAGTAACCTGAGAACTTCTAAAAATAGGCTTTGACCGAAATTCATATTTTCTGGTAAAATAGTTACAAGGATTAGTTTGTTCTTATCATATCGATGATCCAACGACTTGAAATGGCCGAAGTGATTACAAATTTTCCCAGCCCTAGCTAGTATAGAGAGAGGCTCAATCATATCAATGTTTGTTCGTGATTAATCAGAATTCCATTTCAACTTTGTTGAGAAAAAGATATTAGTAGATACATTAGTAAAAATCAATTGATAAGCTTCCTCTTTCTATATCAATACAAACACATTCCAAGAAATTGCATCAGACCCTAATGAAAACTGGAGTGATATTTCTCCAGCTTTAGTGAAAATAAACTGTCACAACCTGGATTTCCCACCCCCAGGAGTCGTGATGGCCCCTACTCATGAAAGCTAAGCAAGCCAACCAATACATTCTAACACATTGATTATTAACCCAAATAGATATCAATGGTAACTAAAACTAAGTAGATACAAAGTGCGAAAATGTTATAACAAGTTCAAATACTCCGACACATGTCTACCCAAGAATCTGGTGTCACAATTTCACGAAAATCTATGAATTTCTAGAAACACAGGTTTAGAAAGAAACGTATAAATGTTCTCGAAATGAAAAAAGACAACAAAAGCTAAAGCGGGAAAATGGGGGACTTCAGGCTCTGCGGATGACAGAAGATCTACCTTGGTCTCCCTGGACTGAAGGCAACTACCTCAAGCTACTCACCAGGCCCCGCACCAAAATCTACACAAGGGAGTGCAGAGTGCAGTATCAGTACAACCGACCCCATCTACTGGTAAGTGTTAAGGCTAACCTTGGTGAAGTAGTGATGAGGCTAGGAAATGACAACTATATAAATCTGTGCAGTTAAATCACATACAAATAGAACAATAATAGCAAGAAATAATAGATAAAGATGCGAAGGGGACATACTGTGGGGAATATCAAATTCTAACAATAAACCAATAGAGAAGCATAATGAGCATCATATTTGTATCAACAAGAATAATGAAATAGTAACACGTGCATGGCATCAACCTTCGTGATTTTACTCTCGTTCTCACCATATGAAACAATAGAAATGCACGGTATCATGCTTTGTGCATTAACTTTCATAATCATGGCACGACATCACCCTTCGTGCATTAGCACTCACAATATTAGCACGGCATCACCCTTCGCGCATTAACTCTCAAATCATGACACGAAATCACCCTTCGTGCATTAACACTCACAATATCAGTATGGCATCACCCTTTGTGCATTAACTCCCAAATCATGGCACGACATCACCATTAATGCATTAACACTCACAATATCATGCATGACATCACCCTTCATGCATTAACACTCACTCACAGTATCATACACGGCATCACCTTTCGTGATTTGTACTCTTCCTCACCCAAACAATAGAAACAGTAGGTCCCGACAAAGGAATCAACAATAAAAGAAATGACTTCCGATAAAGTAATCAACTATAACCAATATCGTTTCAGCAGTTGCTTCACAAAATAAATCTCAACTTGAGTCAATACTCAACAATGGACAATTACCAAGAAACTATCATAAGTCTTGTTAAACATTGATATTCGTTAATTTATGCACAAACTATACATATTAGAGTCACAACAGTCGTGGTATTAGAATCAAAGGCATGTTTGACACCAACAATAATCCATATCACATCGAACTTCCTCTGAGTCTGTGGGAGTCCAACAACGAAGTCCATAGTGATATGCTACCACTTCCACTCAGTAATCTCAATCTTCTAAAGCAAACTACTAGGTCTCTGATGCTCGTACTTTACCTACTAACAATTCAAACACCGAGTTAAATATGCAACGATATCCTTCTTTATCCTCCTCCACCAATAATGTTGGCGCAAGTCCTGATACATCTTAGTGGTACCTGGATAAATAGAATATCGAGAAACATAGGCCTCCTCTAGAATCAACTCTTGATTTCCATCCACACTAGGTACACAAATTCGAACTTGCGCCCTCAAAACTCAATCATCTCCAATTGTAACCTGCTTGGCAGCACCTTACTGCACTGTGTCCCTAAGGACAAGCAAATGTGGATCATCATACTGTCGATCTCTGATATGTTAAAATAATGAAGACCGAGTGACTTTGCAAACTAAAACACGGTTGAGCTCATAAAAATCCATCCTCATGAACTGATTGGCTAAATCCTGATCATTCAAAGCAAGCGGCCTTTCACAGATTGGAATATACACAAGGCTGCCCATACTGGCTGGTTTCCTACTCAAGGCATCGACCACTATATTGGCCTTCCCCAGATGATACCAGATAGTGATATAATAGTATTTCAATAGGTCCAATCACCTCCTTTTCCTCAAATTTAGCTCTTTTTGCTTGAATAAGCATTATAAACTTTTGTGATCCGTGAACACCTCACATGACACGCCATATAAATAGTGCATCAAAATCTTCAGTGTGTGAACAATGGCTGATAGCTCCAAATCACAAACTAGATAATTCTTCTCGTGAATAGTGAATTGTCTCAAAGCATATGCAATAACCTTACCATCCTGCATCAACATCGTACCAAGACCAATATGAGATGCATCAAAATATACTGTATATGGCTGTAAACTTGTGGGTAACACCAACACCGGTGCTATAGTCAAAGCTGTCTTGAGCTTGTGAAAGCTCATCTCACACTCGTCCGACCACCTTAACTAGGCACCCTTCTGGGTCAACCTAGTCATCGGGGTAGCTATAGATGAAAACCCTTCCATAAACTGGCGGTAATAACCCACCAAACTTAAGAAACTGCAAATCTTTGTAGCTGATGTGGGTCTAGGCAAGTCCTTGACTGCCACTATCTTCTTTGGATCCACTTGAATACCATCTGCTGGTACAACATGACCCAAGAAGGCAACTAAACGCAGCCAAAACTCACACTTCAAAAACTTTGCTTATAGGTGATTGTGTCTTAAAGTCTGAAGAATGACTTGAAGATGCTGCTCATGCTCCTCTCGGTTGCGAGAGTAAATCAAAATATCAACAATGAAGACAATCACAAAGGAATCCAGATAAGGCTTGAACACCGGTTCATCAAATCCATAAAAGTTGTTAGGGCATTTGTCAACCCAAATGACATCACTAAGAACTCAAAATGCGCATACCGAGTGCGAAAAGCGATCTTAGGGACATGGAATGTCCTAATCATCAACTGATGGTATCCAGATCTCAAATCAATCTTCAAGAACACTTTGGCACCCTGAAGTTGATCAAATAAATTATCAATCCTCGGTAATGGATACTTGTTCTTGATGGTGACCTTGTTCAACTGCCGATACTCAATACACATCCTCATCGACACATCCTTCTTCTTAAAAAATAGCACCGGCACACTACAGGGCGAGACACTAGGTATGATAAAGACCTTATCAAGCAAGTGTTGCAGTTGCTCCTTCAATTCTTTCAACTGCGGCGGGGCCATATGATATGGCGGAACAGAAATGGGCTGAGATCCTGGAGCCAAATTAATGCAAAAGTCGATATCCCTATCAGGTGGACTTCCCTGGTAGGTCTGTCGGAAATACCTCAGGAAACTCTCGAACAACTGGCACACAATCCATAGAAGGAACCTCAGCACTAGAATCATGAACATATACCAAGTAAGCCAAACACCCCTTCTCGACCATACACCGAGCATTCACATAAGAAATTACCCTACTAGAAGAATGACTAAGAGTCCCTCTCCACTCCAATCGAGGCAAACCAGGAAGTCTAAGGTCACGGTCTTGGCGTGATAAGGTGACAGCCAATCCATCCCCATTATGGCATCAAAATTAACCATATCTAGAAGTAAGCGACCTACACGGTCTCAAGACCCCAATAATAACCACACACGAGTGATAGACATGATCTAAAATGATAGAATCATCCACCGGTGTGGACAGATACACATGAGCACTCAAAGAATCATGAGGCCCAACCATATACGAAGCAAAATATGATGATATATAGGAGTATATAGACCTTGGATCAAATAGAACTAATGGATCTCTATTGCAAATGGAGATCATATCTATGATAATGACATTGTATGCCTCAGCCTCAGGCCTGGCTGGGAATGCATAACATCGGGGCTGGTCCCCACCACTCTGAACTATATCCCTAGGATGGCCTTTTGCTGGCTAGCCTCCACCTCTAGTGATCTGACCTTCAACTCTAACACCTTCACCTCCACCTCTACCTAACTAACCCCTACCTTTAGCTGGCCAAGCGGGCGGTAGAACACCCGGTGCTTGAACCATGGCACGAGAACCCAAGTCTTGAGAACTACTTGAGGCTCAAGGGCAACATCTCGATGCATCTTATTGCCACAAGTGTAACAATCCCTCAACTGCTAGGATTGCTGACCTTATCGGCCTAAGTAACAACCCTAAAAACTTTTGAGCGGAGGTGCACCGATAGGAGCCGGTGATGCACTGTAGGGTAGCTGATGAGAATACTACATATGAGAACCACGACCACCTGAAGCACTGCGAGAAGTCTGAAGTGCTTAATGAAATGGCCTAGGAGGATGACCTCTACCAAAAGAATCCCTAACTCTAGGCAAGGGACCACTAAACTTGCATGAATGATGAGGTATCTTGTCAAACCACTGACCATTCCAATGAACTAGAACCATCTCGACCCGCTTGGCCATATTGGCTGCATCCTGGAAGGAGATCAAGCTCCCTGTCTCCTTATCCATCTCCAATCGAATATGTTGAGCGAGTATCTTAATAAACCTGCTTACCCCTTCTCTCTCTGTGGGAAGTATAAGAATATCATGATAGGCCAAGTCAATAAATCCTGTCTCGTACTGAGTGACGGTCATCGATCCCTGGTGGAGACGCTCAAACTGCATCCGATAGTCCTCCCTCTAAGTGATAGGAAGAAAATTCTCCAGAAATAGCTGAGAGCACTGATCCCAAGTCAATGTCGGTGACTCAGCTGGTTTAGCCAAACAATAATACCTCCAACAAGTCTTGGAAGAACCCGACAGATGAAAAGTAGCAAAGTCGACCCCACTGGTCTCCACTATCCCCGTGTTATGTAGAACCTCGTATTAGCTGTCCAAATACTCCTGGGGGTCCTCTGAAGATGTAACTCCATATGTGGTAGTAAAAAGCTTGGTGAACCTATCTAGCTACCACAAGGAATTATCGGACGTAGCTGGACCGTCACTGGCCTGTGCCATAACACCCGTAGAACTTCCCCAACTGACTGAGCTGCTGGACTCTGAAACTGGGGATTCATCTGCTTCGGAGTGTGAGTACCAGGAGTTTGGGCTCCTTCTTTAGACTGAGAGACAGCTGGTGTTATAGGGAATATGCCTACTTGAGTGACACTCTCCATAAGTCCCACTAGACGGACCAGAGCATCTTAGAGTACTGGGGTGGCGATGAACCCCTCTGGGACCTGAGCAAGCCGTGTTGGACCTATCTGGGACAAAACCTCATCCTCAAACTCTACTCGAGGCTCTGCCACTGGTGCTGCTGCTTGAGTTCTAGGCTGAGCAGCCCTGCCTCGGCCTCTAGAACGGCATACCGCTTATAGGAGGTGCCACTAGGCGCTTGAGCTACTGTTCAGCTGATGAAGTAGTACATGTTCTCACGTGGAAGTTCAATTATTATTGAGAAATCAATTCGCACGATAGAAAGGAATAGATGTGAAATTTGCCTAAACTCTATAGTCTCTAGGGTATAAGCACAAACATTTTTGTACCAAACTTTAGACTCGTCTTAGCTTGTTCGTGAATTGTGAGACCTAGGAAACCTAGGGCTCTAATATCAACTTGTCACGACCCAGATTTCCCATTCTCAAGAGTCGTGATGGCGCCTGTTCGTGAAAAATAGGCAAGAAAACCGATATATTATAACACGTTGAATATTAACCCAAACAGATATAAACAGTAACTAAAACTAAGTAGATATAAAGTGAGAAAATGTTATAACAAGTTCAAATACTCCAACACATACCTACCAAAGAATTTGGTGCTACAATTTCACAAACATCTACGGATTTCTACAAATATTGATTTAGAAAGAAAAGTACAACTGTTCTCGAAAAGAAATGAGACAGCAAAACCTAAATTGAGGAAGGGGGGACTTCAGGCTCTACGGATGCCAGTAGATCTACCTTGGTCTCCTTTAACTGAAGGAAGCTACCTCAAGCTACTCACCAGGCCTGGCACCAAAAATAGCCCAAAAGAGTGCAGAGTGCAGTATCAGTACAACCGATCCCATGTACTGATAATTGTCGAGCCTAAGCTCGATGAAGTAGTGACGAGGCTAGGGCACGACAACTATATAAACTTGTGCAGTTATATCATATACAAACAGAACAATAATAACAAGAAATACCAGATGAAGATGGGAATGGGACATGCTGCGGAGAATATCAAATTCTAACAATAAACCAATAGAGAAGCATAATGAACATCATATTTGTATCAACCAGAATAATGAAATAGTAACACGTTCATGGCATCATCCTCCGTGCTTTACACTCGTTCTCACCGTATGAAATAATAGAAATGGCATGTTATCACCCTTCGTGCATTAACTCTCATAATCATTACACGACATCACCCTTCGTGCATTAACCCTCACAATATTGGCACGACATCACTCCTCATGCACTAACTATCAAATCATGGCACTACATCACCCTTCATGCATTAACACTCACAATATTGGCAAGACATCACCCTTTGTGCATTAACTCCCAATTCATGGCATACCATCACCCTTCATGAATTAAAACTCACAATATTGTGTACGACATCACCCTTCGTGCATTAACACTCACTCACAATATCATGCACGACATTACCCTTTGTTATTTACACTCTTCCTCACCCAAACAACAGAAACAATACGTCCCGGCAAGGGAATCAACAATATAAACAATTATATCCCGGCAAGGGAATCGACTATAAGCAATATCATTTCAGTAGTTGCTTCACAAAATAAATGTCAAATCGATTTAATACTCAACAATGGCCAATTACGAAGAAACTATCATAAGTATTGTTCAACATTGGTAATCATCAATTTATGCACGAACAGTACATACTAGAGTCACAACAGTCATGGTATAAGACTCACGGGCATGCTTGACACTAACATATAGATACTCGTCACCACACCTATGTGACATACTCAACACTAACACGTAGCAAATAACACTACAACTCCTATTCCCTCAAGCTAAGTGTGAGCATGTCATTTTTGCCCTCTACAAATTACTCCTATAAAATGCAAAAAAATAGATTTTTCAATTTATTTTTGAAATTTTATATGAATTTTGTAGGATATTTTATTAATTATTTGTATTTTGTGCACGTTTTGTCACGCCCCAAAATTCGAGGAGCACGACAGGCGCTTAACCGAGTAAACCCGACTGAGCAAGCCTGGCAGGTTTCATGCATACTACCCAACCCAACTGATATTTAAATGAAGGGTGGACTTCGTTAATCAAATTCTATCAAAATATAATTAATGATTTCCATTTCAGTTTCATTAGCAACATCATTTCGCCACTTTAAGGGTATTACAAGTTATAAACTTATATAAATCATTTCCAAACATCAATATTTCTATTTTTAATTTCCAATACCCGACGCTACCCACAACCTGTCTACGGAGCCTTTAAATATAAACGAAGAATAATGCAGAAATGCCGGCAACAAGGCTCCGACTATACCTTATACAAATACAGAAAAAATAAGACTCTGGGAAGAACAGTGGCATAAGCCACGCAGGGCTCCGAGGGGAAAGGGGCTCACCAATACAGCTGACGGAAAGTAGGGGAGGTGCTACTGCCGGTGGATTGGAGTGCCTGCTATAGATCCACCTACAATCATAACACGAATGTAGCGCCCCCGGCAAAAGGGACGTCAGTACATTTGAATTTTACAGGTATGTATAACTAAACACCATTTTACTAGAAAGAACTATCAAACGGATGCAAGCAAATAATATGGGCAAATCAAAGAAGCAATTCATATAATATTTCATACAACTTCCACAACATAGAATAGGGCATTTCTGTCACATGTTCACCACTGTTCTCATTACCACCACCATCTCGAGAGGAGTCCGATCACGACACGACTAGCTAGGTCACCTCATTGGAGGTATTACTCTCAATCAATATTTCATTTCCTTTATCCGAAATTCAATATCAGCACATTACCACCATGTGTGCGGCATGGTATCTGATCACGACCCGATCGGCTAGGTCACCTTATTGGAGGCATTACTCGATTCTCTTTTGTCAACACCTTCAAATCTTTATTCCACACATATCATAACAATTCTTGGGCACTCATGGCCACCATCATCATATCGTTTTCCCTTTCCAACATTCGTTTCACAAGTTATGATCATAGACACGTATATCAAAGATAATTCAAGTTGCAATCACAAATAGTGAGCACATAGCTAGCATGAATAATTCTTTGTTTCAATGTCGGCTTATAGCCCAAATATTTCAATACATAACCGTTCTTTTCATCATTATCTAATTATCAAGATTTGTATGTTATACACATTGAGGCACATCCGTCATGTAAACATGTAGATAATTGCAAATCAATTAACACACAGCCACAATCGATACATTCACTAATACGACCTTACCACATGTTCGTAAGCACCAACAGAGCTCGATTTCTAATAAAAAGGGGGTTTTAGTCATACATACCTCAATAAAACTTTTCCTTACTCTTTTACAAATTTTTGAAACTCTTAGCGCTTCGATCTATTGAGCAAGAATTACGAATTAATCGAGCATTAGAGATGAAACTGAAGTTCTAGCTTGGTTCGAGCATATCATCAAACACTAAAGGTGCACTATGACCTTAGGCCCCTTTTTGTGAGTAATTTCTATCATTTTGTATCCCCAATTTCCTCTTTTTTTTTTATTTTACTGCTTTCCAATACTCTATGGTGGTATACATGCAAGAGATTCATTCTCATACCCATGAATTACTTCCTAAATGACCCCATATGGCTAAGTATACAAATATGAGCTGAGGTGATGGAGCCTTACCTCTTGGGATGAAGATTCAGGAGCCTTCACTTGATTTTGTTCAATGATTTAGCCCAATCTTATTAAATAATTTGATGGGAGACTTTCCCTCTCTAAGAACCCTCTTCCTCTCTCTAGAAATGCTTAGACGAATGCTCAAAATGAGCTATAACACCGGATATATCGATATGGAAGTCGGGTTAAAAATTAGAAAATTGGAGCCCCGAGTCAAATATGCGGTCGCATTTGCGATCGCAGAGTTAACATGCGGTCCGCATAATGGACCGCAAAATACTCCCCAAAAACTAAACATTCATGTTCTGCAGTCGCAAAGTGCACCGCATAACTGACCCTCGCAAAAGTCAAAAGAAAATATGTGATGACTATGCGGTCCGCATTTCGACCGCATTACTGACTTTAATTTTAACCAAAATTCTGTCTCACTCTGCGGTAGGTATGCGGTCCGCATTTCGATTAAGCGACCGCATTCTGGACTGCATTTCTTGCATTTTTCTGGAAACTTATTATTGACTTTTTAATACATTATTCAATGCAAAAAGATTCGCGCAGCGGCGAGCTAATTTCTAACACATGATCCTTACTTGGCACCACGAGATCTGGGTTTTTGAGTAGGGATTTCACGGGGCCTCACACGTTTAATATTTATTAAAACAATGAAAATGCCAAAAATACCTTGCATTGAATTTAGGTTTTGTTTTACATTTTTAGGATTAATTAGTAATTATTTATTTTATAAAAAATGAAAATTACAAAAAGTGGCCCATTTTTACATTTTTACCTTTTAATTTTTAGATCATTGATTTTTCCCTCTAATTTAAGATCTTAGTAATTGTATAATTTCTATATATAAGTAACAAAGTTTTGAGACCAAAAATTTCTTAACACATATTCGGAGTAGACACCACGAGTTACTAAGTTTTGAGACCAAAAATTTATTTACGGGGCCTTACACTTTCTAAATTCCTAAGCCAAATCCTTTGATTCCTTCCCAAGCCATTTCAATTTCGGATATGAGAGCACGCAAAAACCTAGGTCACACGAATTGATGTTTTTCAAAGTAGATTTAAGTCGAAAATGGGTGTTATCCGTTTGTTCTTGATGAGAACAGTCATCTAACACCTATTGCAACTTAAATCAGAGATGAACAGTCCCGCCTGAGCCGTTTGTTTCCCATTCCAATATAGGTACGTTCCTTCCATCTTCTTCTATTCTTTTTTCAACTCTATTTCATCATTCTCCTATTTATATTCTTCTTCTTTTCATCATTCCGTTTTATGGTTTTTCATTTCTATGACCAAATTAAAGTAGTTTAGGAGGCCGTAATCTTTGGGTCACTAAGGTTTTATTCGGTTTAATTCATGTTAACCAACCTAGTTCTTTAATGCATGTTGAGCTTCTTTTTAATTTAGTTATCCTTGTTTATTTTGCTTTGATCTGTTGGTTAATCTAACTCTAAAATATGTATATAATAAACGATACAGTTCATTAACGTTAATTTCAGGCATCTTGAATTCTCCTAATTTGTTAAATTATTTTTATAATTGTTTGACTAGTTTAGTTTAAACAAGTTGCCTCAATAAGTTGGTCTAGTTTTGTCTATTTTAATTACCAAGAAGGTCAGTCGGAAGAGCAATTTTAGTTCTTTCTGAATTTGGAGGGTTTAGGATTATTGTTTTTTTATTTTTTTAGATGTTCAATCTTTTATTTTGATCCGTTTGTTGTTATTTGTTTGATTGTTTCTGTAGGCCATATTTTTTAATTCTTAAGGATTTGTAGGGGTTTATATGTAAGTAAATAAACTTAAGGGATCATAAAGGGGTAGATGGTTTTGAAATCAGATAAATTCATGATAGAATGTTCTTGAATAAGGGGCAGCTGGCCCCATTTGGTTAGTACAAAGTACTAAACCCAATGGGGGTAAGCCAGCTGCCCATTTCTGTTGGAATATGCTCTTTGTAGATGAGGGAATAAGTCCTTCAGCACATGACATTTTTGGTATGTATGTATAGTACCTTTTCCAAACAAAAAATCAGAGATTGAAGACATTAAAAAGACACCAAATTTTTTCTGCATTTTTTCAATGTTTAATCAAACTGCATACTGGTTTTGTTTTAGAACAAAAAAGGGTTCTTTTCTCGTGAGAAACTCTGCGTTTCTAAGCTGAAGTGGAGATGATATCTAGCTGTGGTTTTAATTGTTGTTTTGTTGCTATCCTATGGTTGATTTTCATATTGTTGTATCTAGTTACTTCAAAAACTATGAAACGCATAGCATGAGGTTATAATATGTTGGCTAGATGTGAAACTGTAGATCAATTCTTGTGTTAACATTTTTCCTTGCTTTTTTTTTCTGCTTTCATTCCTTTCCTTAATTTGTTTAAGTTTTCGTTTAACTCTATAAATTTGATGTCTATTTTTATCTAATTGGTCCAAAATTTTGAGTTGTAAAATTAGAGTTGGTATTTCATGTGTACCTGAGATTTGATTACTGTTTGATGGGATTGTATCTTTGGGACTGTGTTAGACTCCTGTTAGATAAACACATCCATTTAGGTCCTGATAAGTATTAGTGTTGTTGAAGGTTGGTTTAATGCATAATATCCTCATATTGGTATTCACTAGCTATTGAATCATGTTTATAATTTTGTGAAATTAGTTATTACGCGTGAAAGGCCCATGCTACTATTATTAAAATTAGATCACTAAAGGTTAAGTTTATAATTTTGTATCCATGTATTCAATTTTCAATATTGATTGGGTTTGTTCAGAAGTGAATCAAAGGGTTTAAGCCTGAAAGGGTCTTAATGTTGAGGACCCTCTCCGTTAAAGGCTATTGTGCTGAAATCGAGCCAATATCATGTTGTTCGCTCTTGAGCCCAGGCTCAGCATTGGCTCATAGTTTCTTTAGGAGCTTTGACCCCATGTCTTTCAGTTTTAGTAATTTTTTAGAATTTATCCAATTTGATGTAATGGAATTGGTTTTGTTTTTAATAGCTGAAGTTTTAATCATAATGGCCATCATGTCCTTATCGCAGTATTCTCTTTCCTTCTTTTCTCCAGATTTTGAAAAGATTTGGGCCTACTGTTGTTGTGCCAAGCTCGAGCACTTTAGGCCTAGTTAAGTATATTTTTTTCTTATTGAATTGGGGTGTGCCATTAACAATGAAACCCCACAAGTCATTGCCCTAACAATAATATCATCTAGTATGGAAGACGCTTTGAATATTCCATAGCTTGATTTAGACTTGCATTTAAATTATTACAATTACAAGTACAGTTCCCGTAGCATGGTAGTGATACCAAATTTCAAATTAGATTTAAATATGAGCATCCTTATTGAAATACAAGACCTTTTCTTAAAATAAAATTAAGGTGTAATCGGGTGGCACGCTGCCATAAGTATGTGTGGATCGAGCCAATACCATGGGTATAATGATTTGTTTGGGATCCAGATATCAATCATACGTGGTTGTCAATTTCGAGTATACCGACTTGAGGTGTCTCATACAGAGCGGTGGTTGGGATAGGATCATGCACTGTAGCGAGGCTAGGTGGCGATATGACCCTGCGAGTTAGATTTGTGTGCTCTATTCTATGATGTGAGATGGATTCTCAGCCTTGTGTTGTAATGGTACTAATGAGCTTGAGGTACAACCCTTTTGTTTGAGTCATTTGTCATGATTTGAGTATGTTCAGACCGTCCCTCATTGGTCCGTGTATTATGCAAGTTATGGCTTCGGCCTGTGTTGAGGTGTCATATCACCAGAGTGGTGTGTTGGATTCGAGGTGATCGTTGGAGTCATTAATGAATACGAAGAGATTTGATTTCAACTATGTTGTGTTATCGGACCTATATGAGATAGGATGACGTGGGATCACCCCGAATATATGCTTGGTAAGGTCATTCAGCTATTGGTTGGCTTCTAGTATAACTCTGGGTACGCTCGGGGACGAGAGATGGTTTAAGTTGGGGAGGATGTGACGATCCGACCCGTCGTCTCAGGTGTTATTGCTCAGTTTCCCCCATTTCATGCTTTTTCATGTTTCGTTATCGGTACGTGGTGTGTTAGAGTTGATTTGGATTGATTTCTGATAAAAAATGAGACACTTGGTCTCTTTTAAAAAGGCTTAAGTTGGAAAAGTCAATCGGATATTGAGTTATGGGTTAGAGGGCTCGGAATGGATTTCCAATAATTCATTTAGTTTTGCGGGATGATTTAAGGTTTAGGAGAGCAATCAGAAGTAATTTTGGAGGCTCAGTGTAGAATTAGGCTTAATTGGCTAAGTTAGCATTTTGACGATATCCGGTTGATAGGTGAGATTTTGATCCGAGGGTCGGAATGGAATTCTGAGAGTTGGGTAGCTTCGTTAGGTGATTTGTGATATGTGTGCAAAAGTTCAGCTGAATCGGAGGTGGTTAGGTCGGGTTTTTGATCGAATGTGAGTTTCGGAAGAATTTGATAAACTTAGACTTTGATTTGGTGAAATTTGATGAATTGTTGTTAACTGTAGTGTTTTGATGGTTCGAGAACTTTTGAATAAGGTAATAGATCATGTATGTGCTTTTGGTTGAGGTCCCGGGGGCCTCGGGGTGAATTCGGGTGGTTAAATGGAGAGTTTGGAGTTTATTGCATGGTTGAAGTTTGCTGGTTCTGTCATTTCCGCATTTGCAGAAAAGGGGTCACATAGGCGATTCCACAGATGCGGCTAGGTGGTCGCAAAAGCGGTCCTTGAAGGACCTAGGTGTTCCACAAAAATGGACGTTGTCCGCATAAGCAGTGACCGCAGAAGTGGTTTGTTACCGCAGAAGCGGTCCCTGGTGAGTTAAGTTAGACCACAGAAGCGGTCAAGTGGGCGCATATGCGGTGACCGCAGGTGCGGTAAATTAACCACAGAAGCGAAAATCGCTGTTGGCAGAAGGGTTTATATCATTATTTCATCCACGAACTTATGTCATTTTTCCTCCATTGTGGAGCGATTTTGAGAGCTTTAAGGGGATTTTGAATAGGGATTCAAGGGAGAAGGATTAGAGGTAAGTTCCTTGGCCTAATTATTCAAGTTAATTATTCAAGTTTATGGTGGAATTAACACGGAAATTGGTTGAAATTCATTAAAAAGGGGTAAAGCTAGGGCTTGAGTTTTGATGTTTCAAATTGGGATTTGATAGGTCATTTGAGCTCGGATTTGGGAGTTCTTGGTATGTATGGACTCGTGGCGAGACGAGGAATCCGATAATGTGATTTTTTTAAAATTTTTTGAGAAGCGGGCCCGGGGCTCGGGTTTTGTTAGTTTTGGGATATTTGCTATATTTTGATTTTTTTAAATTGGGTATTGTTCCCTTGGCATATTGTAATGTATTCGCTCTGATTTATGTTACATTCAACGCACGTGGAGGCCAATTTGAGGGGCAAAGGAATCGCGAGCGAGGAATATCATTGGTTCGAAGTGTGTAATACTTGGAAATGATATCCTGAGGGTTTGAAACCCCTGATTTGCACATCATACTGCTGTATTGAGGTGACTTGCATGTCGGATATGAGCGTGGGGTATAGTAAAGTTGGGGATTGTGACTTGGTCCGTCCCGGTTTTTGATTTTACTGCGTATTTGGTTGAAACTACTTGTTATCATCATAATTTAGGCTGATTGCTATTTGGGCTTCGTGCCAACTATATGAATCCTTCAGGGACTTGATATCACTATTTTTGCATCATTTGCATATCATTTGATCTCGGTCCAAGGTTTTAATACTATTTTAAAAACTCAGCCATTTTTCTAAGACTTGAGAATTTAAATAATATTTTATTGACGTTTCGAGCTGAGGAATATCATGTTAATATTGCCCAAGTGGCTTATGTGCATTTCTTGACTAAACATGGATCAGGCTAGCGCCGCAGCAGTGTTATAGTGATTTCTGAATATATGGATGGCTCGGGCTGGACGCCGTAGCGATGATATATGTATATTGAGGCCGAGAGCCTATTTGATGCCACGAGATGGCTGATATTACGCTTGGGCTGTAGGAGCCCCACCGGAGTCTGTACACACCCTAGCGAGCGCCAGATCGGGCTGCGCGCCGCAGCGATATTTTATTGATATTGAGGCCGAGGACCTGGTTGATGCCACAAGATGTCTTGATTATAGATCTTGGGCTGTAGGAGCCCCTCCGGAGTCTGTACACACCCCTAGTGAGTGCCGTCGACGATAAATAGATGGAGCGGGCTGCACGCCGCAGCGGGTACTAGAATGTATCATTATTCGCATTGCATAGCATTCATGCATTTGTTCACTATTCATTATTTGTGTTATTTCTTGAGATATCTGTTTGTTGTTCTGGTATTTTCTGATCACTCTTAACGAGTATAAATCTGAGATAGCGGTAACAATGACACTGTACGATGCGTTGGGTCAGGTAACAGTGGCTGACTGGGAATAAGATTATTGCCCGAGAGGCGGGTCTCTATGCATAGTGTCACTAATTGTTGAAAATTATTTTTGCAACTGTTAAAGGGACCATCTTCAAAAGAGATTTAAAACTGAGCCAAGATACTTTAAAAGTTTTCACAGTTTTCCCTGATTTTCTCAATTTAAGGGATTCTCTCTGCTCCTATACAACATGATGATCGGTTTTACGTGATTTCTTATCGCTCAGTTGCTATTTACTCTTATTACTCTTTGAGTTGGAGTACTCACTTTACTCAGGTAATTGTTCACCCAGTAGCGGGTTTTGAGCTGATTGATGATTTGTTATCATAGCTGAGCCAGGTGACCGCTAGCGTCCGCGGCACCAGATATTCTCCCTTATTTTATGTTGTTCATGTTACTTTCAGACTTTGTTCCTTATTCTGGACTTGTAGTACTTTAGTGAACTCTGTAGTAGCTCGTGACTAGTGACATCCCGATGCCGGGCTGTGACGGGATGGTTCCCTATTGTTATTGTTGTTTTCCGCACTTTTGATTATGCTAATCGTGTTTTAGCTTTATAAATGTTAAATAGCTATTAAAAGGAAGCGTTCGTTTTTGTTGGATGGCCTTGTCTTCACGAGAGGCGCCATCACGACCAGGTTTGGGATTTGGGTCGTGATAGCCATATAAAAAAAATTCCTATAATCTATGGCCCTCACATACATACAAAATCAGTACAGAAAATGTCTTGCACTTTTGTAGTTTGCTTTAGGCACGTCAATTAAATAATTTTCACAGCTATGTGCACGGTTCCCATGACATAGTTGTGATGCTTATTTACTAAAATTCGGGGGTACATTTATATGACCTGGCCACAATTTCATCTTTAAGAATTTAAACATGTTGTAGATCGTGGGTACGGTTCCCGTGACATGATTCGCAATATGTAATAATAAATAATTAAAAGTGATTTTGAAAAAAAAAAGTTAAAAATGTAACATAGGTTTAAAACATGTAGTAAATCAGATAATGGGACAATTATTAATAGTTTAAGCGATTGTGCGAGAACCACAAAATCCGGGAGTGCCTAGCACCTTCTACCGGGTTAAGAGAATTCCTTATCTAGAATTTCTAGTTCGCAGACTGTTAAATAAAGTCAAATTTCCTCAAATTGGGATTTTAAAATAAACCGATGATTTAGGACACCAAATAAACTATTCCAAGAGCCGACTCAGATAAATTAATTAATCCCATTTTGATTTATGTAAAATTAATTGGAAAAACTCCTATATACCCTCGGGTGGTAAAAAGAAGGTGTGACAGCTCTGGCGATACTTTTGGGGAACAGAACCCAGAACTTCCAGTTCAGGGTTCAAGAATTCGAGCTTAGAATAATGGTTATAATTGGCTTTTATTTATATCTGATTTTTATCGCATGTTTGGGCCTAATGTGCTAAATGTCGCTTTTTATCGCTTCGATATTATTTGAACTATATATAAACTATTACAAAACCCTTCTCTTCTCATCTTTGGGGATGTGCATATAGGCGTGACTCCTCTTTCTGTTAGTGTCATACCTTAAATTAGAAAGATGCTCGAACAAGTTATAAAATCTGATGGCCTTTTGGTATTCGGTACGTAGCCCCCCCTCCCGGCTCGAGTTGTCTTCTCGGGTACACCAAGACTAGAACAATATGCCCTGGTTTTAAACCTATAGTAACTCAGCCTCATGCTGGATCCCTAGTAGGAACATTTGTTTGCGTAATGTGCATTTAACTTTGGGGACTCAACACTGGGGTTGGGTGCATCTAGGATAGGTGGACCCCAGAATCATAAGACCATCCTGATGCATTTTTTACGTGTTATTTGTATAATTATTTGCTTCAGTTTGCTTGTTGAATGGTGGCTGGAATAAGGAGGAAATTGGAAAAAATAAAATTGAGGCATTAAAGAGATAATTACGCGTCTTTTGAATACATGGTGTCCAAAATATATTGAAACTCTACAGAAATTTTGAACGAAAAAGAGAGAAATGGAAAAAGGAAAGGAAAATGATTTTAAAACATTCCACTCTGTCAAAACTAACCGATCTACGCGAGTTTGATTCTCACCAGATGTGGGATACGTAGGCAACCCTCATCGGGTCCAGCCTCGCTTTTGTATAAATAACCCAAAATTCGAAAATCTCATCATTTGTTGTCAAAATAAATTGGGTAATACCATTTTTGTATAAATAAGCCAAATGCTCTGATAGGGCGCCGAAAGGCTGTTTGTTGCAAAAATAGCCACCAAAGGTTTCATTATCAAAATTTTGGCTACCTAGCAAGCACAACCCTAAAATCTCCCTTTTCAAATTGTTGAAGGGCCGTATTTGCAAAAGTGGCGTGTTATTTAATGTTTTGCAAAATTTACCTCTTTTATAAAATTTACGTTATTTTAAATCAATCACCTTAAATTAAATGTGCGGAGTGAGCACAAGTCAAAACTTTCCAATGAAGATCATGACCAAGATTCCTTTGAAATTATACGTGTGGTGGGATGACCTGGGTAAATCAGGACGAGATGTGGTCAAGCATTACTTAGGGGGTATCACCGGGTTATTGAAGATGAGTCCTAGAGGAGACATAATAAAAACACTGGTTACATTTTGGGATCTAGCTCACAACGTGTTTCATTTATCGGACTTTGAACTCACACCCATTTTGGAAGAGATAGCCGGTTTTGTTGGAAGTACCGAAGTTTTAAGAGATAAATACCCGGTCGCCCAAAGGGTCGTCAACCCTCACAAGTTTTTTGATTTACTAAAGATAAGCAGGTGGTCCAATATGCAGATTTGGTGGTTGGGGTTTCAACTCTACAGATCATATATCAGCGGTACAGACACATAGGGGGATTCGAAAACCCGAAAAGCAAAATTTGCAGCAAAGAGAACTGATTAAAATGGGAAGAGCGTAGATGCTTCGCTTTCATGGTGGTATTTTTGGGTCTTCTAGTGTTTCCCAGGAAGGATGGGAATATCGATGTAAGGGTAGCCGGGGACATCACCACTTTTCTTACCAATACCAAAAGCACCCTTGCACCCATGATAGTGTCTGAAATATTCCGAGCTCTCACAGCCTGCAAAGTCAAAGTAGACTTTTTCTAACGGTGCAACTTGTTGCTACAAATATGGATGATTAAGTATCTATGTCATCTTCCTCAATGCATTAACTACGAGTCGATGGGGGAAAGCTGCAAATAGGAGTTTTATACAAGGGTCGACGGGTTCAACATGCCAGAAGGGGTCGCATAATTGATATCTTCCCTCTGCTCCCTCACTGCAAATCAAATAGAATGGATGTTGGGTTGGCTTCCTGTTGATGAAATCATATACATGCCAGCCACCGGCCCTCACTTCCTTCTGATGGGTCTTAGAGGTATCCAGCCTTATGCCCCGTACCTTGTTTTGACACAGCTAGGGAAATGTAAAATAGTTCCGAAGGATAAAGACTTTAGCCTTTATATGGTTGGGATCTATTCTGATGGACAATTTCAGGAAGAAGTGGTTCACAATATTTGGAGTGTTTGCCAATATTTGACGGCAAATACCCGAGTACGTGATCTATCCAAAGGTGAAGTCTCACCCGATTACCTCGTTTGGTACAAAAGGAAAATTGAGTTTAGAAGGCCAGCTAAAAGACCCTACCTCCAAGAATTTGTTGAAGCATCACAAGAACAATAGGAGTGGTTGACAAAAGAAAATGAATACAGAGCCACCATAAGCAAGTTGGAAGGAAAAATCAGAGACCTTAAGTTTGATAGTGATGTGCAAGCCGCTGTAGATGAGGGTGAGAAGAAAAAGTTAGCCTATGAAAATGAAGTCCTCCGTGCCTAGATCCCAAGGATGAAAATAGCTGCTGAGAATACATAAAGAACCGAGTGGATGAAAGACTCATTAATGGTCTTAGGAAGAAAATATGTGAATACGGGTATGATTTAAAAAAACTTGAAGGCAGTTTGGCAAGAGCTCAAGCATAGTTGGAAATGAACGCCGAGGGACATGCAGAGTTTGTTCGGCAATTAAAAGGGAAATATGATAGAGATGTTATGAGTTTGAAGAAAAAGCTGACCAACCTCGAGAATGAAATGTCTAAATAGGCAAAGAACTTTAAAGAAGAGGGAACATTGTTATGCACTGATGGCTTGGCTAGAAGAGGATATGCAACAGTTGCAGGGACAAAACCATCAACCCAAGCTCTGGAAGCTAGGCCTCAACAAATTGGACATTTGCTCCAAGAGAAAGGCATCATCAGGGAAAGGGTTAGAGCAATTGCCAACTATATCATCATGAAATGCCATGAATGTGAGGATATGACTAGGACCATCTTCTTCGCTGTAGTGATAACCTTTTTTTTCCAAATAATAAATGACATGGATCGCCTTCAACAAGAGCTTGCACTTAGGCCCGTGGTGAGAACGACTGATATCTCACGGGCCCCTGGAGTAGTTTTGCAAACTCTTATGTATTCTTGATTTTCATTTCGAGTATGTTTTTCAGTTTCCACTTTTAGTGACTATTTCAAGTCTGTTTTAATTTTTCAATTATTAGAAAAGTATGGTGGAGTCATTGTAATATAAAAGATTAGGAGTTTTTATTTTTAATGAAATTTGAAGAAAAACCAAAAAAGAAAAAGAAAAATAAAAAATACGTTTATTTATTTGATTTATTTATTCCTTGAACTATGTGATGAAATGATTCATGCAGCGTCGAGATACATAGGCAATCCCCATTGGATCCGGTCATGGTTTTAAATAACTCAAAATAGAGAATGACGAAAAGAGAAAACCAAAAGAAGAAAAAGAAAAGAAAAAAAGAAAAAAAAGAAAAAAAAAGGCAAAGGTCCGAAAGATTTAGTCAAAATCGGGATGAGACACACAACCGTTGCAAAACATGTAGAAACACATTTAACTGCATAGGTGCATCACATCCCCCAATGTGCGATTCCTATGTATTAATTGCCTCAAGCTAACCGGTTTGTTGTGTATGATATTGAGTATCGGGTTCTGTCTTAAGGTGGTTACTTTTGTGGTAACATATCTTCGCACCCTTACTTTATAAGATCTAAGGGAAGTTTCAAAATGTTGTTAGAGGGTAATCTACCAACAATTCCCATCCTAGAGTATAGCCCGATATCGACTATCCCAACATCAGAGTCAGCGGCTACTTAACAGAATAGGGCTCTATGCCTCCGCACGTTGGAAATGTGGAACGCTTGGTCCAACTGTAGAGAACTGCCATGTGACATACCTGGTTTCCCCGAGCTACTTCCAAAAACAAGCAAAACTTCCAACATCCCAATAAGTTACCCGAACACCGCACTTGGATACCCCACCATCTCAACTCACTTCATTGGAACACCTTCTGAGTTTTGCCCCAGGTGATTTCGGGACTGGCTTGAAACATATTTTCGGTATAACCAACTTCAGCTACGGCACATCCAACCTTGCTCAGGCCAAGTTTTGATCCATCATCCTTTGCCTTCCAAGTACCATCTTTCCCACCAGACACTACCCATGTCACCACCAATTCTTACTATCAACAACCCCGGTATGAGTCTACAGCGGGGAAAGAGAAAGCTACAAAGAATCCTGAGCAAGAGGAAATCACTCAAAAGATGAGAAGCATGGAACAAAGCCTTAAGAATACACAAGGTTTAAGTGGCCAAAAGAGGGTGTCCTACGCTAATATATGTATGTTCCCGCATGTGCATTTATCCATCGGTTTTAAGAACCCCAAGTTTGAAAATTATGATGGGCACGGAGACCCGTTACCTCACCTCAAGAGGTATTGCAATCAACTGAGAGGGGTAGGTGGAAAAGAATAACTACTGATGGCTTATTTCAGGGAGAGTCTAGTTGGAATTGCATCCGAATGGTACATGGATCAAGACATATCTCGCTGGCACATATGGGATGATTTGGTTCAAGATTTTGTTAGGCAGTTTCAGTACAACATAGACATAGCTCTAGAAATAAATTCCATGTCTAATCTAAAAAGGAAGTCTTCAGAAGGTTTCCGAGAATGTGCTGTTAAATGGCGCAAACAAGCGGCCAGGGTGAAGGCCCCGACGGATGAGACCGAGATGGTCAATGTTTTTCTACAAGCCTAAAGGGCCGACTAATTCCAGAATATGATGTCTGCAATGGGAAAGCCATTTATTGAGGCTATCAAAATTGGGGAGATGGTCAAAAATGGTTTGAAGACATGCCACATATTGAGCCAGTTTGCTATAAAAGTTACATCCCAAGCAATCCAGAGCGGGTCAGGAGGTGTAGGAAACAGAAAGAAGAAATACAAAGTGACGATCGTGGCTTTAAGTTTGAGAAACCCCCGTCAACCTAGATGTTACTTCCTTCCAAACACCATACAAAATTACTATCTTCACCAGGATATGGCTCCTCGACCTTACGCGGTGATGAATGCCCAACCATATGTTCGGCCACAACAATAGTTTAACCAAAACCAAGCTCCATATCCTAGAAATAACCCACCTCACCAAGATCCATATAATCCATGTCCCCCACAAAATAATTTTCCATACAATGCCCATGCAAAGGAGCCACCTAGAAGAAAAAACTTTACGCCTATTGGTGAATCATACTCTATATGTTTCCCTAAACTAGTCCAAATGGGTTTGTTGCAACCCGTACCCCAAACCAGGCAAAACCCAGAATTGCCCTTATATCGACACGGTGCTCGATATGCTTACCATTCATGAGTGGAAGGGCATGACACTGAAGACTGTTGGACTATCAAAAGATCAATCAAAACCCTAATAGAGCAAATGAGAGCAGTGCTGAAAGATGAAGAGATCCCTAATGTGACCAACAACCCATTGCCGGCTCGCAACAACATGCCAATTATTCGGATGATTTGTGAAGATAAAGAATTTGACCCGGCTCGAAAAGCCATCATTTCCATCACCAATGTTGAAAGGAAGCCAAAGGCATCTACAAAGAAGGACAAGGGGGAGAAAAACAGTGACTCCACTCCTCGAAGTGAAGAAATGACCGTGGAAACAAAAATAAGGGATGCACCCCCTAAAGATGCTATTCTTTATGTTCCTCTAGATCACATGAAAGAAAAATTGGCGTTGAATCCTCCTAAAAGGTTCGAGTTGAACAAGGGACCTAAGATTTATGTGCCCAAAGGGACTTATGTGGAGCGGGGACCAGTAATTCCGCCCAAGCTGAACGAACCCCTGATCATAGGCCGCACACCACAAAACCCTGTAAAAGACCCCACTAAATTCCCCTAGAACTACAATAGAGCAATTGTGATGTACAAGGGGGAAGAAATCGTGGGGTAAGTAAATGAATCCAACCATCTGGGAAGTATCTCAATCTATAAGAAGTGAACAATGCCAAGCAAAAGTTTTTTCTACTGAAAAAGCCAGTAAGTGCTCAGAAGCAGAGGAATTCTTTCAAAAAATGAAAACTACAGACTACGAGGTAATTTCTAAAATTTGAAAGTATCCTTCTCAGGTATCGCTCTTGTCTCTAGTGATAAGCTCGATTGAGCATTAGGAAGTGTTGATAAAGACTGTAAATGAAGCATATGTTCTGATTTAAACCACTGTTGAGCAACCGGAAAGATGGCGGAACGATTCTTTGAAGTCAACCGGATTTCATTCAGCAAAAATGACTTGCCCCCGAAAGTGGCCGCCCACAACAAAGCTCTTAATCTGACAGTTAAATATGAAGGGTATTATGTGAAAAGATTCATGGTGGATGGTGGATTAGGGGTTGACATAGGCCCTCTCTCAACTTTGAAAAGAATGGAAATTGGGACTAAGAGAATCAGGCCAAACAATATATGTATGCGTGCTTCCGATGGCATCAAGAGAGACACAATAGGGGAGATTTATTTGATCTTGACTATCGGTACCATGGATTTTGAAATGACATTTCAAGTCTTGGATATAGATACCTCTTATAATTTTCTCTTAGGAATGCCTTGGATCCATGCTACAAGTGTCGTACCTTCTACTCTCCACCAAATAGTAAAATGTGAACATGAAGATCAGGAAATTGTAGTCCATGGAGAGGACAAGCAATCCATTTATAGGGACCCTTCCGTCCTGTGTCTCGAGGATAGGAAAGGTAGCGAGCACATAGTCTATCAAGCTTTTAAGGTTGTGGTCACATATCAATGTGAGGAAGGGAGACCGTGTCCTCAATCCTTTCTGTCAAATGCATCAATCATGGTCACTACTGAAATGATCAAGCACAGGTATAAGCTCGGGAAGGGGCTTGGAGTATCTTTGCACGGTATCACAGAACAAATCACTTTAGCTACCAACAAGATGTTCTTCGGCGTAAGATTTCACACAACAGAAGCTTATGTGACATGGGAAAATGAATAAAAGAGCAATGGTTGGGTGTTTCATCAGCCTGTCCCGCATATCTATAAGATATTTGTCAAGCCAAAGTACACAGAAGAAGAAGATGTGGCCTTCATAGCCGAAGAGATTGAGGATATATGTGGAGCCATGAGGAAAATGTTATATGAAGCTCATATCATCCAGCTGGTTGAAGGCTCGAGCACTGCTAAAGTGCAATTTATGTGGCTCGATACCGAGCTGCAAAATTGGAAGGCTACCCTGTTCCCAGTCAGGCGGGAATCCCTATAGTCCTGTCTTGTAACCTTTCCTGCCTTCCAAGTTATTCCAGGGTGTAAGTCGAATGCTAATTTTAGTTTATTGTCTTTAAAATTCCTATGTAAACCCTTATATCTTCAAATTCAATGAAATGAAATCAATTTTTCATCGTCTATGAATCTCTTTCTTTATTCTTTCTGATTTTTGTTACTTTTCTTATTTCTTCTTTTCAGTTCTAATAATGCAGACACAAATAACATGACATGCTTGCGGACTTCATGCCAGATCATAGCATGGTGTCTAATTATGAAATAATGAATCAAGAATTGGAATAAGATGAAGATGAGGCTTTTAGGGATATAAACCGAGAACTGGTACAATTTGAGAATAAACCTTAGCCAAACTTAAACAAAACTAAGTCAGTTAATTTGGGTAGTTCAGAAGAGGTCCATGATACGATGATAAGTATTCACACGGATGAAAGAACTAGGGATGCATTGATCCAACTTTTGTTTGAGTCAATGACGTGTTTGCCTGCTCCTATGATGATATGCCAGGACTGAGTGTTGATTTAGTGGTACATAAATAGCCAAATTACCCCGATTATCCCCTTGTCCAACAAAAGCTGAGAAAGTTCAAAGCTGAAATCACTGACAAGATCAAAGAAGAGGTCACCAATAGTTAAAGGAGAGGGTGTTTCTAGTGCCAAAGAAATATGGGAAAACTTGAGTGTGTGTTGACTATCAGGATCTGAACAAAGCAAGTCCCAAAGACAACTTCCCTTTGCAAAACATCCATATCCTTGTTGACAACTGTGCCAAAGATGAGATACAGTATTTCGTGGATTGTTATGCTAGATATCATCAAGTCTTGACGGATGAAGAAGATGCAGAAAGGACAGCCTTCACCACACCCTAGGGCACCTATTGTTACAGGGTCATGCCTTTTGGTTTGAAAATGACGAGGCAACATACATGAGAGCTATGACTTCCATATTTCATGACATGATGCACCAAGAAATCGAGGTGTATGTGGACGATTTGATCATTAAATCTAGTTAGGAAGGCGACCATATTCGGGATATGAGAAAATTCTTTGAACGTCTGCATAAGTATGACTTGAAGTTAAATCTGGCTAAATGTGAATTTGGAGTTCCGTCTAGGAAAGTCTTGTGATTTGTAGTGAGTCGGAGCGGCATCGAGCTAGATCCAACAAAGATAAAAACTATTTGGGGTTTGCCTCCTTTGACAACCAAGAAAGAGATTATGAGTCTTTTAGAAAGGTTAAATTACATCAGTAGGTTCATTGCTCAGTTGACTTCCACATGTGAACCCATATTTAAGTTATTTAAGAAAGATGCGGCGATTAGATGGACAAATGAATGTCATGAAGCTTTCGACAAAATCAAAGATTATCTGTCGAATCCGCTGGTCTTGGTCCCACTTGAACCTAGAAGGCCTTTGTTTTTATATTTGATAGCGTTGGAGAATTCCTTCGGATGCATTCTCGGGCAACATGATGTGACAAGAAAGAGAAAATAGAAAATATACTATCTGAGTAGGAAGTTCACCATTTATGAAGCCAAATGCACTTTGTTGGAAAGGACTTGCTGCGCTCTAACTTGGATCGCTCAAAAGCTTAGGCATTAAATGTTGGCCTACATCACTTATCTTATTACCAAGATGAATCCTTTGAAGTACATATTCCAAAAGCCGATGTCAATGGGGAGGTTAGCATAATGGCAAATCCTGCTCACTATGTTTGATATAATCTATGTCACTCGCACAACAATGAAAACCTAAGCTTTAGCAGATCACCTAGCTGAAAATCCTGTTGATTATGAATATCAACCTATGAGTACTTATATTCAAGACGAGGATGTAAATTCGATCGTGGTAATTTTAAAAGACACCAATGTTTGGAAAATGTTCTTCGATGGAGCTGTGAATGCAAAAGATGTCGGTATAGAGTCGATCTTGATCACACCCACCGGTCAGCACTATCCGGCCACAGCCTGATTATGGTTTTTCTGCAAAAACAACACTGTCAAGTATGAAGCCTACATTATGGGTATAAACATGGCAATCGACCAAGATGTGGAAGAATTGTTAAACATGGGAGATTCAAATTTGATTATCTAATAAGCTCAGGGTGAATGGGAATATCAGGATGTCAAGCTTATTCCATACAAGTAAAATGTGGAATATCTTATAAAGCGGTTCAAGTCAGTCGAGTTCAGGTACATTACTCATTTTCACAATGAGTTAGCCGATGCACTCGCTACTTTGAACTCGATGATACCATATCCACGCAATGTCCACATTGACCCGTTGGAAATCCAAATCCGAGAAAGGCATGATTACTACAATCGATTGAGGTGGAACCAAATGTACAGCCATGGTATCATGGTATTAAGAGATTTTTGATAACAAAAGAATATTCCGAGTAAGCCAATGGAGAGAAAAAGAGAACCATTAGAAGGCCTTCAAGTGGCTTTTTCTTGAGCGAGGAGATCTTGTACAAAAGGACTCCAGATCTTAACCTTTTAAGATGTGTGGATGCCCATGAAGACGGAAGAATCATGTATGAAGTGCACGCAGATGTGTGTGGTCCCCATATGAATCGTTACATCCTTGCAAAGAAAATCCTTCGAGCAGGCTATTATAGGATGACTATGGAAAAAGATTCCTTCAGTTTTATCCGAAAGTGTCATTAGAGTCAGGTACATGGTGACCTGATTCATGCACCACCTTCTGAACTGCATCCTATGTCAGCACCGTGGCCATTCATTTCTTGGGGTATAGATGTAATTTGGCCAATCGAGCTAAAAGCTTCAAATAGGCGCAGATTCATATTGGCTGCCATTGACTACTTCACAAAATGGGTTGAAGCAGTCACTCTCAAAGCGGTCACTAAGAAATCAGTGGTAGATTTCATGCACGCCAACATCATCTATCATTTTTGTATTTCTAAAACTATCATTACAAACAAAGCTGCAAATTTGAATAGTCATTTGATGAGGGAGATTTGTGAGAAATTTAAGATCACGCACCGAAATTCTACCCCTTATCGGCCCAAAGCTAATGGTGCTGTTGAAGCAGCAAAGAAGAACATTAAGAAGATTCTTAGAAAAATGATTTGAAGTTCTAGACAATGACTTGGAAAGTTTCTATTTGCATGCAAAACTGTGCGCACATAAGTTGGAGCAATGCCATATTTATTGGTTTATGGAACTGAAGCCGTAATAACCATAGAACTTCAAATTTCTTCTCTTCGAATCATTGTTGAAGCCGAGATTTTTGATAGTGACTGGGTCAAGGCCCGTCTAGAATAGCTAACCCTGATTGATGAAAAGTGGATGGCTGTAGTTTCCACGGGTAGTTGTATCAAAATAGAATGGCACGCGCCTACAACAAGAAAGTGCGGCCTAGGAGTTTTGAGGTGGGGCAACTCGTTTTGAGACGCATTCTCCTATATCACAAGGAAAAAAAAAGAATGTTCGTTTCAAACTGGAAAGGTACATACATTATAAGAAAATTATTGCCAAGAAGGGCTTTATACTTGGGAGACATTGAAGAAAATAACCCCGAAAAGGCCGTCAATGGAGATGAAGTCAACATGTATTATGTTTAACCATTCCATAATATAACGATTCTCCGATTAGTTGATGAAGGATTTCATTCTCGCTACCCCAGACACTTCAACCATTTGTTAACCCTTTGTGTGTCGTTTATCTCTCTTTGATTATCCTTTTTGGAACCGGAAAGCGCCCTTAAAAAAAGAAGAAAAAAAAGAAAAAAAAGAAAAAAAGAAAAAAAGAGAGAAAAAATAACGAAACAAAAAAATCAAAAAACAAATTTTCCCTGAACTACGTTGGACTTCATTTCGAATGGATGCATAGGCAGCCTCTCTCTGGGGTTCAGTCACACCAAAACAAAAATCCAAATTCCTTCAAAAGTGAAACCGGGGCAGATGTTATATTGATTCGGCAATGATTCCATTTGAATGGTACCAAAGTTGTAATTTGATCCAAATTTTTTTAGCCCAAACCCTGTTCAAGTCCATCTAATCAATCGGTGAGTTGTCCAAGGATCGAAGAATGGAGCTACTTGGGTCCGATGCAATCAAAATGAGTCAAATAAAATGAGAGAGTCTTGTTGGTGAAAACCCACACGTTCACCGTAAGGCGATAATAAGCAGAGAAACTGAAAATGAGAGAATCTTGGTAATAAAAACTCACAAAGAGAACTGTAAGGTGACGGTACGACGGGAAATGAGAGAGTTCAATTGGCGATAACCCGCAAAGGGCGCCATTATCGAAAAGAAGAAATTCCTTACAACCTGCAGCACTACTAAAGCCCGGGCAAGGTTTCTCAATTTTTAGACATGAGTTTTGTTGGGTTTATGAGAGATTGGAAGATTGAGCAAATCAGGTATCTAGTCCAAGAATCATGTCATGTCTATTGAAGTATACATGCACTACAGGTAAGTCCTTCTTTTTTCCTCCGAAAGGGACACTTCTTATTAAATTTATTATCTTGTCCTTTGCTTACTCTTCTTTGAGTCCCTTTCGGTTTAATCCTTCTCCGAAACGATTATAAAAAAAATAGCAAGATTGGTTTTACAAGGCTCTGCTTAACAAAAGCCAAAGTCAAGGAAAATCACCCTGCCTCAGCAGGTGCATCAAGTTGATCTCGACTAGCCATGATGGCCGATGCTCTAGTTTCAAAATTATTGAAAAGGAAAGAAATTCAAAGTGAAATGCCCATAAAGGCAAAATAAGATGAAAGGCCAAAGCCCCACACAGGTGAACTATCATGTGAAATTTTGGGAAAATCAAGATCACTGGGTTGAGAAGAGAGATCGATATCCAGAAAGCCGGCGAGCAACAAAGATTTTCATCGAAAAAGTTAGGCCGAGATCAAGTTATCAAAATAATCAAGTCCACAAAACCAACCGTCGTTTCAAACTAACGAATTGTTCTTTTATGTGAGAAATAGGTGCATTCCAAAACAACCATGGAAGGAGTAGGTGCAATAAAAGCAAGGCACACAGAAACCAATACGGTTCTGCAACAAAAGTTGACCGAAAAAGAGAAGACCGTTTAAATTCTTCATTCATTCTCCTAAATAAAAATTAAAGTGAAGCAAAAACAAATAAGATAAGAAAATTCAAAAACATGGTAGCTTAAGGTCCCCAATCTCCAGTTATGTTTTCCCAACATAGAGTCTCCACTCCCTAGTTGAATTTATTTTAGACATAAGGTCTCTACTACCTAGTCATTTTCCAAACATAGGGTATCCACTCCCTAGTTGATTCTATTTTAAGCATAGGGTCTCCACTCCCTAGTCAGCTTTTCCAACATAGGGTCTCTACTCCCTAGTTGATTTTATTTTAGACATAGGGTCATCGCTCCAAAGTTGCTTTTCAACCGTAGGGTCTCTATTTCCTAGTTGAAGTTATTTTAGACATAAGGTCTCCACTCCCTAGTTGAAGTTATATAAGACATAGGTTCTCCACTCCCTAGTTGCTTTTCCAACATAAGGTCTCCACTCTCTAGTTGATTTTATTTTAGTCATAGGGTCTCCAATCTAGGCTTCCTTTCCAATATAGGTTCTCTACTCCCTAGTTAATTTTATTTTAGGCATAGGGTCTCCACTACCTAGTCTAGTTTTCCAACATAGGGTCTCTACTCCCTAGTTGAATTTACTTTAGACATAGGGTCTCCACTCCCTAGTCGCTTTTCCAACAAAGGGTGTCCACTCCCTAATTTATTTTATTTTAGACATAGGGTTTCCACTCTCTAGTATGCTTTTCCAACATAGGGTCTCCACTCTCTAGTTGAATTTACTTTAGACATAGGGTCTCCACTCCCTAGTCGCTTTCTCAACATATGGTCTGCACTCCCTAATTGAAGTTATTTTAGACATAGGGTCTCCATTTCTTAGTCAATTTTCCAACCTATGGTCTCCACTCCCTAGTTGATCTTATTTTAGACATAGGGTCTCTATTCCCTAGTCTGCTTTTCCAACATATGGTCTCCACTCCCTAGTTGAATTTACTTTAGACATAGGGTCTCCACTCCCTAGTCACTTTTCAAATATAGGGTCTCCACTCCCTAGTTGAAGTTATTTTTTACATAGGGTCTCCACTCCCTAGTCGCTTTTCCAACATAGGGTCTCCACTTCCTATTTGATTTTATTTTAGACACAGGGTTTCCACTCCCTAGTATGCTTTTCCAACATAGCGTCTCCATTCGATAGTTGAATTTACTTTAGACATAGGATCTCCACTCCCTAGTCGCTTTTCAAACATAGGGCCACCACTCCCTAGTTGATTTTATTTTAGGCATAGGGTCTCCACAATCTAGTTGATTTCATTATATATATAGGGCTCCACTCCCTAATCTATTTTTCCCAAGGATACACAATCCTGATTTTATTGCTTTTAATAAAGAAATAGTTTAGATCTTTATTACAAACAACTTACGAAATTTCCCTAGTGAAAACTTGGGCAAAAAATTTTATTCGTTTGCTAGCTTTGGTTCTCGAATAGGTTTTCACTCTGAGGCACGAGGTTTGAGATGACCAAAGGAAGAAGTCTCAACCCAAATAAAAGAAAGGAAGAACAAGAAAGG
Source organism: Nicotiana glauca (assembly GCA_026770625.1). Classification (NCBI taxonomy): domain Eukaryota; kingdom Viridiplantae; phylum Streptophyta; class Magnoliopsida; order Solanales; family Solanaceae; genus Nicotiana; species Nicotiana glauca. Next base: position 133,343 of record MU715527.1, read on the forward strand.
AAGTTGAACTCCAAGTATATAAGCGGAGAAGAGATGTGTATTGCCCAAAGATATGATTGAGGTCGCAAGCTTTGCATGTTCCGCCTTGATTCGAAGAGCTAAAGGAAAATGAACCAGCGTTTGCAACTAACAAGCATTAAGATTCAGATCAGAGTCTGCATGAATAATCGGCCAAGACTCAAGATAAAGCTTTAGATGGTTTATACATGGGAATCTTGTAACTCGTAGTTGATAAGCTTAGATAGTTTAGCTTTTCATCTTTTATTTCGGTGTAATAAGTAGCTCAGTTGGCAGAAACAATAGAAACAACAGCAATAGCAATGAAATCACAGTTTTCCGGTAGTCCCAACTACAAAAACTTCCAGAACTATACTGACCTGATTCCTTTGTAGCCAAGGATATGTAGGCAACCTCCGAAGCAAGGTTCGGTCAAACTTTTTCAAATGCTTCTTATGGAGTTTTAAATGGACAAAAATCTCACGTAATTGCTCATTCTATCTTTGCCCGAAAATTCTTCATGTGTCCGACCAAAGAGCGGCTGCTGTGAGCACGTGATTTTTTCCCTATACGATTCTATAAAATCCAAGAAAATAGATCTTTCCAATTATTTTTTCCATATTATATTGATTTTTTATTAATTTTTTTGCATTGGTGCACGTTTAATTTTTATTAAAACCATAAAAATACAAAAAAAAAATACCATCCATTGCATTTAGGTTTTGATTTTATAGTTTTAGGATCAATTATTAATTATTTGTTTTATTAAAAAATGAAAAATACAAAAAGTGGCCCATTTTTATATTTTTACCATTTAATTTTTAGATCAATGATTTTCCTCCTATAATTTAAGATCTTGGTTATTTTATAATTTCTATAATTAGGTATCTCACTTAAAAATACAATTTTTAGACTAATTAAGGATTTTAAATTTAGGATTTTAATTTTTTTTAAAAGAAGGAAAAAAGAAAAGAAAAAGGAATAAAAAGAGATAATTGAAAAGATTTTTAATTGAAAGTAGTCTGATTAACCCTTAACCAGTCCAAAGGCTACCCCTAACCCAAGCCCAAATTCGCCTACCCCGTCCCCAAACGACCCCGGTTTGCCATCATCTCATCACGACCATTCGATCATAGTGATCCAACGTCCCGGAGCTGGTCACCCAATTACTATATCACTATCCAAGCAAGGTTCCCCCATTCTTGTCCCTCTCATTTGTCTCTGACCCCAAACCTAAAGAAAAACTCTAGCCGCCCCAAAGCTCCCATATCACCTCCACCGCCTCCCACCGCCAGAAATTGCCTTACGACAGCAGAATTTCTCTAAATGACCTCAAATTTTCACCAGTCAAGCCCCGTCCTTTCCCCTTTCTAAATTCCCAAGCCAATTCCTTTGATTCCTCCCCAAGCCATTTTAATTTCGGATATGAGAATATACAAAAACCTAGGTCACACAAATTGGGATTTTTCAAAGAAGATTTAAGCCGGAAATGGGTGTTATCCATTTGTTCTCGACGAGAATAGTCGTCTAACACCTATTGTGACTTAAATCGAAGATGACTAGTTCTGCCTGAGCTGTTTGTTTCCCATTCCAATATCGGTACATTCCTTCATCTTTTTTCTATTATTTTTTCATCTCTATTTCATCATTCTCCTTTTCATCGTTACGTTTTCTGGTTTGTCATTTCTGTGACCAAATTAAAGTAGTTCAGGAGGCTGTAATCTTTGGGTCACTAGGGTTTTATTTGGTTTAATTCATATTAACCAACCTAGCTTTTTAGTGCACGTTGATTTTCTTTTTACTTTATTTTAGTTTCATCCGTTGTTTAATCTAACTCACAAATATGTATATAATAAACAGTATAGTTCATTAATGTTAGTTTCAGGCATCTTGGGTTCTCCTAATTTGTTAAATTATTTAATTAGTTTAGTTTAAACAAGTTACCTCAATGAGTGAGCCCAGTTTAGTCTATTTTAATTACCAAAAAGGTCAGTCTGAAGAGCAATTTCTGTTCTTTCTAAATTTGGAGGTTTAAGGATTATTATTTTTCTGTTTTTTTAGATCTTCAATCTTTGCTTTTGATCTATTTGTTTTGATTGTTTCTGTTGGCCATAATTTACAATTCTTAAGGATATGTTGAGGTTTATTTGTTAGTACGGAAACTTAAGGGGGTCATAAAGTGGTAGATGATTTTGAAATCAGATAAATTCATGCTACAATGTTCTAGAATAAGAGGGCAGCTTGCCTCATTTGGTTAGTACAAAGTACTAAAACCAATGGGGGCAATCAGTCCATTTCTGTTGAAATATGCTCTTTGTAGCTGAGGTAATAATTCCTTTAGCATGTGGCATCTTTGATACTTATATATAGTACCTTTTCTATACAAAAAATCAAGGATTGAAACCCTAAAAAAGACCCCGAAAGTTTTCTGCATTCTTTCAAGGTTTACTCAAACTGCATATTGGTTTTCTTTTAGGACTAAAAAGGGTTTTTTGCTCGTAATAATTTTATGGTTTCAAAGATGAAGTAGAGCTGGACATTGAAGCTGTGGTTTTAATTTCTCTTTTGTTGCTATCTTCTGATTGATTTTTATAGTAGTTGATCTCAGGATTTACTTTTTTTGTTTCTGTATCTAGGTACTTCACTATCTATGAAATACAAAGCATGAGGTTATAATATGTTGGCTGGATGTGAAATTTCAGATCTGTTCTTGTGTTAACATTTTTCCTTGATTTCCCTTTTTATGCTTTCATTCATTTCCTTAATTTGTTTAAATTTTTAATTTACTCTGTTGATTTGATGTCTATTTTTATCTAGTTGGTCCTAATTTTTGAGTTTTAAAATTAGAGTTGGTATTTCATGTGTACCTGAGATATGATTTCTGTTTGAAGGGACGGTATCTTTGGGACTGTGTTAGACTCCTATTAGATAAATACATCAATTTAGGTCATGATGAGTATTAGTGTTGTTGAAGGTTGGTTTAATGCATGATAACCTCAAATTGGTATTCACTAGCTGTTGAATCATGTTTATACTTGTGTGAAATCAGTTATTATGCGTGAAAGGACCATGCTATTATTATTAATGTTAGACCACTAAGAGTTAAGTTTCTAATTTTGTATCCATGTATTCAATGTTCCAAATGGCTGGGGTTCGGTCATAAATGAATTAAAGGGTTTAAGCCTTAAAGGGTCTTAATGCTGAAGACCCTCTCTGTTAAAGGCTATTTTGATGAGCTCGAGCCCATATTAGGCTACTCGCTCCTGAGCCTACGCTCAGCATTGGGTCATGGTTTCTTTAGGATATTTGACCCCGGGTCTTTCTGTTTTACTAATTTGTTGAATTTAACCATTTTGATGCAATGGAATTGGTTTTGTTTTTAACAGCTGAAGTTCACTCATAAGTTCGGCTTGTGACCCATTTTGAAATTATGATGGATATCATGTCCTTATCGCTGGCACAATATTGAGCTCACTTTTCTCTTTCCTTCTTTTCTCCAGATTTTGAAAAAATTTGGGCCTACTGTTGTTGTGCCAAGCTCGAGCACTTTAGGCCTAATTAAGTATATTTTTTTCTTATTGAATTGGGGTGTGCCATTAACAATGAAACCCCACAAGTCATTGCCCTGACAATAATATCAACTAGTATGGAAGACGCTTTGAATATTTCGTAGCTTGCTTTATACATGCATTTAAATTATTACAATTACGAGTACAGTTCCCGTAGCGTGGTTGTGATACCTAATTTTAAATTAGATTTAAATAGGAGCATCCTTATTGAAATACAAGCCATTTTGTTAAAATAAAAGTAGGGTGTGACATATACAAAAAAAAATTTTATAATCTATGGACCTCACATAAATATTAAATGAATATAGAAAATGCCTTGAACTTTCATCGTTTGCTTTAGGCGCGTTAATTAAATAATTTTAACATCTGCGGGTACGGTTCCTGTGACGTAGTTGTGACGCATATTTACTAAAATCCGGGGGACATTTATGTGACCCGACCATAATTTAAGCGAGAGGGGCCTCACGTTCGCGTAGAAGGAATTTGGAAGGCATGAATTTAAGCGTTCGCGTTGTAGATCATAAGTACGGTTCCTGTGACTTGATTCGCAATATGTAAAAATAAATAATTAAATGCAGTTTTTTTAAAATTTCAAAATGCACCATAGGTTTAAAACATGTAGTAAATCAGATAATGGGCTAATCGTGTTAGAACAACGGAATTCGGGAAAACCTAACACCTTTTTCCGGGTTAATAGAATTCCTTATCTAGAATTTCTAGTTCATAGACTTTTAAATAAAGTCAAATTTCTTCGAATTGGGATTTTTAAAAAAACCGGTGACTTGGGACACCAAATAAACTATTCCAAGTGGCGACTCTGATAAATTAATTAATCCCGTTTCGATTTATGTCACTTTAATTGGAAAAACTCCTATATACTGCCGGGTAGTGAAAAGGAGGTGCGACACTAAGGTTAGACCAAACAGTTAGCTCAATTCCACGGATTGAGTCAAACCTCAATTACCGCTTTATTACTCACTTCCACTTCCAATCTGCATGTATCTAGTCAGAATTTACTTCATAACATCAATATAAGCAAAATAAACCAATTATGATGCATGAATATAGATTTCCCAATATTTTCCCCAAAAATTCAAAAATAGAGCTCGGGTCCGCTTTGTCAAAACACAAGTTTTTACCCAAAACCCGATTACCCATTCATCCACAAACTCAAATATGCAATTGGTTTTAAAATTCCACCTCAAATTGAGGTCCAAATCTCCAAAATTTAAAAATCCTAATTTCTACCCCAAAATACCCAATTTCCCATGGAAACCCCTAGATTTTGAAGTGAAATCAAGTAAAAATATGAATTAGATTGAAGAAGATGAGCTAGAAATCACTTACCTATGATTTGGAGAAGTTTGAGTCATTGAAAAATTGCCTATGAATGTTTAAGGTTTGAGAGAATTGAAAAATTGTAAAAATCCTGTCTGAAATTCCACTTAACAAGTCGCAGTTATCACAATTGCGATCATGTGTTTGCAATTGCGAACCCTTTGAAATTCTACTGCCTTCGTATTTGCGGCAGAGGAGCCTTCGCAAATTCCGGCTAATAGCTCGCAGTTGTGAGGATGGCCTGCCTAAGCCTGGTTTGCATTTGCGACATTATGGTCGCATTTCCGAGGCTGTTCACTTCACAATTGAGAAGCCTCATATCGCCGTGCAAGAATACCAGATGCTTAGCTGAGTTTTCAAAAGTCCAAATCACCCTGTCGCCTGTCCAAAACTCATCGAGCCCTCGAGGCTCCAAATTAAACATGCACGCCAGTCAAATTTCCATTTTCTCAAGCTATGGTCCAATTTATATCAAATAAACTTCGATTCTTACTAAATTTCACATATTCGACTTTAGTATTATCTTAAACCTGTACCGGATTTCGAAACCAAAATACGGGCCCGATACCATCAAGAACACACACCATTTCATTTCCAAAAGTCTTTATATTCTCCAGCAAATAATTTTCTTTAAAAATTCTTTTCTCGGGCTAGGGACCTCGGAATTCGATTCCGGTAATACGCATAAGTCTCATATTTTACTTTGAACCACACGGGACAGTCAAATCATGAGTCCGAGTCTGTCCACCAAAAATATTGACCGAAGTCAACTTTAATTAATTTGAAAGACTAAATTCAATATTTTTCTTAAATTTCACATAAAAGCATTCAAGAAACGTGCTCGGACTGCTAACTCATATCAAAGTGACACAAAAGGAGGGTTTTAAGGCCTCGAAACACAAATTTAACTTCTAAAACAAAAAGATGACCTGTTGGGTTATCATAAAAACATACTAGTTCTGGTTCTTCATTTTGAAGGTACTAAGATTATTCCCTCTGGAACACTAGAGGACCTTAATATAATTAGGCTGCAAACATGAAGGTTTGGTGAATTTAGCAGATTTTAAAGTCAAAATTAGGTAAGACATATGTACATTTTTGTGCTGCTATGTTGTATAATATAAGTGTTGAGAATGCATAAATTTGATGAGACACACATGCTAATTTGAGGAGAGATAAAGGGATCATAGTAAAATAATTCTTATAATTAATACTACTTTGGCTTAATTTATGTGATACAGTTGGGATTTAGAGGGTCAAACTTCTTGATGTTGACCATATAAAATCTTTAAATTTTTAAAATAAAATATTACATGTAAGAAGACTACATAAAATCACTATAAGTTATAACAACTAAAAATGCAAAATAGTTAAAAAAGAATATAAAACATGACGGCAAAAAGAATATTTATTAACTATTGAAATTTGAATTGCATCATAAAAATTGAAACTTAGGGTGTATCATCTTATTAAGTGAATTTTCTATTGGGTGTACCAACACCTTACAATACCTATTTTGTACTAGAAAAGTGGTTTTGGATGGTCGGTACTAGTTCTGCAATTGTGATGAGGTTATTACTTTATTTGTTAAAATGGGACCGAAATGTCACGTAAACTACTCGGGTGGCTCAACTTAGTTCGCAGGCTTGTCACTGAATTAGATATAACATATTTGCATATGAATTATATATTCAAGGTATTTTTTCAATGTGATCAATATGGTTTTATAATTCACTTTTGTATACGATAAAATTGGAGGGTCCAATCTTCCATCGTTACGATGGCTCGTGAGCACATCACAAGAGCTAGAAGCTATAGTCGAGGCTGACCCCCGAAGGGCTATCAGCGCTCAACCTCGAGGCAATAAAAACACGCGGTTATGATGGAAAATTGGAGAATTCCCAAGGCGCGTAAATAGGGTTGACAAAGCCTAGTGGACCAGTCTAAAAACAAATCAAGACATTAAATGGTTGTACCACTCGATATCTTTGGAATTAATCAATTTGTACTATGTTGAGATTCACCCTCATATATAAAGGGGATCCCCTCCATTTTGTAGGGATCTGATGCTCAATACTAAGAAATACAAGAATATTCTCTCTGCTCTCTAACACATTCTCTAGATGTCCTTACTTCATTTATTGCTTATATTCATTGTGTTCTATTTATTGTTCATCATTTATTACTTATCAATGATCATAAAGAGCCATCATTGTAGCTCTCATAACTGTTATTTCACATTCGACTGTTCCAAGTCGGCCATCCAACTCGACTCTGAAGCCTCATATACGACAGATCCAGGCCCCGACCTCTAGCTGTCTATTAATCATCATACCGTCTCTAAGCAAAATATAATTATTATTACCATTTTCCTGGTAAAAAGTTTGGCGCCTACCATGGGGCTAAAAATAATGGTGATTATTTTCTTGCTGGTTTTATTACATAATGCAAGTTATATTTTATGTTTTTTCTTGTCCAAGATCTTCGATTTCAGGTCAAAATGTCTAACCCAGAAAATGGATATGAAAATAACGGTCTTGAGAACCGCATAGAGAATGGTGTAGCCGTTCCAGGTATTGGCACACCACCATTAAACCCTAGAGACATGCCAGATCGAATCCCTGCAGATGTGGTCTCATGCGATGCCCAACATGTCGAAATAATCTCCCACACTAGGAAGAGCGTACAAAAAGAAGACCAACATGAAATCCAAAAAACCCCGACTAGGTAAGAATGGGAGGTTAGCCTTCCTGTTATTTTTGAAATGTTACTGGAACAACAGCTGGCGATTGCTCAGCTACAAAGGCACCAGAAAAATCCTAGGATGGTAGCAACGGGGATGACCCCCTTCCCCCCCAGCTGAGCAGATACCATAGAGATCAGGCAACAACGGGTCGCCATATGACCCCTCCATCGTACAGATTCTCGACGACATCACAAAGAGGTTCAGGTCGGGCAAGAAGATTATATAAGCGAATGATAAGAAGGTAGAGACCTACAACTCTAGGTTCGACCAAATTCTAGGCGCACCCCTAGTCTTTAAGGGTGTAGATTGGAAGAAGTTTGTACAAAAGTCATTCCCATAGGAAACTTCTCCGAAACCCATTCCAAAGAAATTCAGAATGCTCGAACTTCCTACACTTGTGTAGTGAAGGGTAACGACTTTGGGAGGACGAGATCGACTACGTCTTGCTAATGAAGTTTGGGGAAAAACTCTTGAAAGGGTCCATGATGTGGTATCACAACCTAGATCTTAACTCTATAGACTCATTTTCCATGCCGGCAGATTCTTTCATAAGGGCACACGCTGGTGCCATCAAAGTAGCAACAAGGAAATCTGATGACTTCAAGATCAAGCAGAGGGAGAATGAGAAGCTGGGAGAGTTCGTATCTTTCTTCCAAATGGATCGAATGGAACTACAACAGTCTCCGACGACTGGGCGGTGCAGGCATTAACTCAAGGTCTGGATGAACGAAGCAGCTATAGCAAAATTTGGTTGAATATCCCGTCGTGACCTGGTTGGACATTCACAATCGATAGCATTAAAAAATCATGGTCGAGGATGACCAACTACGAGCCCCCTCAGACTCGGTATAGCCAAGCAGGCTTCTGACGAAGGAGCCAAGCCAAACAAAGAACGATACTAGCCATTTACCAAAGATAGGAGAAATGCCCCGAGTCGCAGCATATCCCACAACGATTGAAGGATGGGCCGAGGCCAGAATCCTCGGTGACTTGTCAATTGAGCCGGATTCGATAGGCACACAGGGCACACAGAGGAACCTCGCTTGTCAGAATACGACTTCAATGTCGATGTATCAAATATCTTGTTCACCATCAATAAAATCAGCGACACCAGGTGGCCTAGGCCTGTACAATCAGATCCTTCACAAAGAATTAGTAACCTAGTGTGTGAATTTCACAACACACACGGTCACAGGACAACAGATTGCCACCAGCTTCGAGATGAAGTAGCTCGACTACTCAACAATGTTCACCTCCGAGAGTTCCTCAGCGACGTGGCCAAAATTAGTTCTAGGAAAGAGAGGAGACCAAGAAGAATGAAACAAATGAGGCACAACATGCATCCAGGTAGCTCGGCCAACATTATCCGATCGAGGGTGGTAGAGCAATTTGGACTGCTTGACTAGATCGTTCTCGCCTCTTGATTCCTCAAAAGATTCAATATGGCGAGAGAAACAACAAAAGGGGAAATCAACCTCCCAGTCAACGTGGCCGGCACAACCGAAAATATAAAATTCCATGTCATCGAAAGAGACATGAGGTACAATGGCTTATTCGGAAGACCGTGGATACACTGTATGAGAGCGGTACCATCTACCCTCCATCAAATGATGAAATTCCTGACAAATGATGGGATAAAAACCGTCTACGGGGAACAACATGCGACAAAAGAAATGTTCGTGGTGCACGATGTGACGCTGACGCCAGTACGTCCAGCCTCAAAGGAGACAAATGGTAATCAAACAATAAAATAGCAATAAAAAATACATCTTCGGCTAAGCTCGACCGAACAAAGCAGATGAAAGTACCATGTTCTCCTAACAAGCTACTGAAACATATCAGGGCTCGAAACATCGCCAACACTAAGGTATGACCATCTCCGTTTCCTCTCAATTACATTCTATACTAACCTGAGTGCATGTCTCCAATCGAATTGGCAAAATCACTTTCCAACTCGAAGGCCTTAGGTTCAAAAAAGCATACGTTGCACTATTTTCCTACAGTTGGGATTTATCCTAAGAAGGGTTTTACCTGCAAGGTTTTTAACGAGTCAGTATCTATATGCTACCTAAGGAAGACTCAAAAAGTATTCAAGGATTCCTTCCAATCATCCCCTCGAAAATCACCTACCCATAGAAGCCAAGATGTGCTGAACAATATCTCGATATGAAGATAATGTACCGAGCCAAATGGTCGAACGAACTGTGTTCGTATAGAATATCCGTTCCCTCAACAACAAAAACATGTATACTTGTACCAAGTAATCAAAGAACACTTTCCCCTTCATCAAAGAAGTTTTCGCTTCAAGAAAACTCGATATGTTTTGCAAAAATGGCCCTAGAGCCGAAAAACATCTCTGCCCCTGTGGGACTGGCATCAACAATTCAAAGCCTAAACGACCTCCAGGTCGGAGTTCCAAATTCATAAGCCCTGGATGAGGCAACATCGAGATTCCATAAATAGCTCCAGCAGCCGAAAATGTTCCAAACACTCGGGGACTAGCATTGAAATCTCAAAAGCCACATGAACTGCGCATCAAAAACTCTGAATTCGTAAGCCCAAAGATAGGGAATACCGAGTTCACAAGTAATGGCTCCCGAGCCAAGAAACCCTCGATAAGTCGGGGACTATTGCCAATCGCCACCCCACCTTCTACTTATCAAAAACGTGAGGCCATAAGATCCCAAGTGGGCAGACTTGGTTTCATAAGACCTGCATAAGGCAACAATAATATCTGTAAGACCTCAAGCAACGCATGAACCATACTTATACCAAGTAGCTAGAACTGTAAGACCTCAAAGTCATGCGCTACTGTAAAACCTCAAAGGCATGTAAAACTTATAAGACCTTACAAAAGGCATAATCCCGATCTTAAAGTGTCACGACCCAATTTCCAAACCCGATCGTGATGGCGCCTCTCGTGAAGACAAGACAAGCCAACTAACCAAAATCGTCTCTTTAAGAATTATTAAACATAAATGAATAGATGAGTACAACTTAACGACAATAATAAGTAGTATTTACAACCCAACACAACCCGACCAGGGTGTCACAAGTCACGAGCATCAAAAGAAAACATAGACACAACTACAAGGTCAATAATATACAAGAGATAAATTTTGGAATTCTAAAGACAACGTCCCGTGCCGCGAATGCTGGCGGTCACCTTGCTCAGCTTCAATAGTAATACCTTCCATCAGCTAATAACCCGCTACTGGGTGAACAATACCTGCAACTGCACGCGATGTGCATGGAGTAAAGTGAGTACTCCAACTCAATGAGTAATAAGAGTAAATAATAATTGAGCGGCAATAAATCATTTAAGGCACTCCATTATGCTGTATAGAACAGTGCAACCCTTTGAGAAAATAGTAAAACCGTGAAAATCCTTTAGAAAATATATGGGCTCAGTTAAAACCTCTTTTTAAAATATCCTTTCCAACAGTTAAGCAAATGAATGCGTAATCAGACAGTGCAAGTCAGCACGTAAGTCAGCCCCTCGGGTACAACACTCCACCAACAAATAACACCAGGATATCAGGTAAACAGTAAAAGAAGTAGCATGAATGCCAATGAAATGAGAGTGCTGAATGTCATGACACGTAAAACAACCAGGAACCAATGCATGAGTGCAATGAATTGCATATGATGGTACATTCCAGTACCTACTGCGACGTGCAACCCGAGCCATCCATATTTATTTATTGTCTACGGTGCTCACTGGGGGGTGTGTACAGACTCCGGAGGGGCTCCTACAACCCAAGCGTAATATCAAGCCATCTCGTGGAATCAATTAATTCTTGGTCAGTCATTGTTACCTGACCGGTCAGTCATTTTACCTGACCAATTTACATCATACATTATCATTGTTACCACTGCTTCAAGTCACATCATATAGTGTCATTGTTACCACTATTTCAAGGCACACCACACAGTGTCATTGTTACTACTTTTTCAAGTCATATCATACAGTGTCATTGTTACTACTTTTTCAAGTCACATCATACAGTGTCATTGTTACCACTGTTTCAAGTCACATCATACACTGTCATTGTTACCACTATTTCAAAATCACTGCTGCGGCGCACAACCCGATCCACACTCAGTCCAAAAATCAACATAAGCCCTTTGGGCATTGGTAAAATAGTAGTTCTCAGAGCGAAATATCATTTAAATTTTCATTTGAGTTTTCAAAACTTAGAAGTGGTTGAGTTTGCAAAATAGTATTTAAAACCTTAGACTGAAACAAAATGATATGTAAGATATGCTAAAACAGTAATATCAATCCCCGAAGGATTCACATAGCTGGCACAAAGCCCAAACATTGCAATCAGCCCAAATTATGATGATCAAGTAGTTTCAGTCAAATACGCGGTAAAAATCAACAACCGGGACGGACCAAGTCACAATCCCCGACGGTGCTATACCCCACGCTTAGATCCAGCGTGCAAGTCACCTCAATATAGCACTATGATGTGCAAATCCGGGGTTTCAAACCCTCAGGATATGATTTACAAGTATTATTCACCTCGAACTGGTGAAATCTCTTGCTCGCGACGCCTTTGCCCCTCAAATCGGCTCCTACGTGCGTCGTATTTAACCAAAATCAGAGCGAATACATCACAATATGCTAAGGGAACAATACCCAATCGAAAACAATCGAGTAATAGCAAAAATCTCAAAACTAGCAAAACTCGAGCCCCGGGCCCACATATCAAAAAATGACAAAACTCATATTACCGGATTCCTCGTCTCGCCACGAGTCTATATATATCAAATTTATCAAAATCGGAGTCCATTTGACCCCTTAAATCCTTAGTTTAACTCTCTTAAGCTTCAAGCCCTAACCTCCATTTTTAACCTTTAATTCCTTGGGTTTTTCAGTGTTAAGCCATGATTTTACACCATAATAACGCATGCTAAGCCTAATAATCCATACCAGACGAAAGCCCACGAAACTCTCTTCAAAATCGCCTCAAAGTTCTCTAGGTTCGGAGTCCAAAATGTTAATCTTTCCAAAAATTCGCAAAGAAGATAAATCCCACTTAACTGCCAGTTATATCCGCTTATGCGGATCAAATACCGCTCTTGCGACTTCCGCTTTCGCGGTCAACGTCCACTTTTGCAGACTTTTCACTTAAGGCCACTTTCCGTTTCTTCGGTCACCAATCGCATCAGCGGGACCGCTTCTGCGGTCCTAATCCTGCTTCTGCGGAACCTGGCAAGGGCCAAGTTTTTCTCTTCCGCGCTCCTCAAACCGCTTCAGCGAGATCGCACCTGTGGTCGCAAAATCGTAGGTGCGAATCCAACAGATACTAGCAACTTGAACATGCAATTAAATTCCAAAAACATTCCGTTTAACCATCCGAACTCACCTCGAGGCCCCCGGGACCTCAACCAAAAGCATCAACATGTCATAAAATATTGTCTAAACTTATTCCAATCATCACCACACATCAACCAACACTAAAATCATCATTTCTCATCGGATTCAAGCCTAAGTTCTTTAAAAACTTCCGAAACATGCATTCGATCAAAACCCCGACCAAATGATGTCCGAATGACCTGAAATATTGCACACATATCCAAAATCACCTAACGAAGCTACAACAACTCTCGAAATTCCATTCCGATGCTCGGATCAAAATCTCACCTAACAACCGAAATCTGCCAAACAACTAACTTCGCCAATTGAAGCCTAATTCTACACCGGACCTCCAAAATTGATTGCGGTTGCAATTCTTAGTCACGAATTACATCCCGAAGCTAACTAAATCACCAGAAATCCCATCCGATCCCTCTAACTCATAAGTCAACGTCCAGTTAAGTTTTCCAACTTAAGCTTTCCTTAAAGAGACTAAGTGTCTCATTTCTTATCAAAACCAATCCAAATCAACACTAACACACCACATACCGATAACGAAACATGAAGAAGCATGAAAAGGGGGGAAACAGAGCAATAACACATGACACGACGGGTTAGGTGGTCACATCCTTCCCATCTTAAACAAACGCTTGTCCTCGATCGTACCCAGAGTTGTATTGGAAGCAACCCAATAGCTGAATAACCTTACCAAGCATATACCCGGAGTGATCCCACGTCACCCTATCACATATAGGTCCGACAACACAATATAGCCGAAATTTCACAATCCATCAAGATCATAAACCGTAGAACCACATTGCACTTTTCGAAATCATAGACAAGATCAAAACCTCACATCTATGCTCAGAATAAGTCTGAACAAGCTGTAATAACCCTCAATCAGATGATATACTATATGGCTCAACACTCAAAACGATAACTTCTATTCTCAGCAGATGCCCACAACACCCGGATACCGATAGAAAACCTCTTATCAACTAAGGACTTATTCCAACACTTTTATATACTGGCCACGATAAATGAAACACGCAATAAATCGTAACCATTTCTCTGATCAACCATTCATGAAGCCACTTACTTTTAGACTAATACCATAGCATATTCTGAGCCGAACCTCGATATTATCCTTCCAATAAGCTGAAAGCAAATTTGTTCGTATTCATTAATGACTCCAACGATCACCTCGAATCCAACACACCACTCTGGTGATATGACACCTCAATACAGACCTAAGCCATAACTTGCATACTACACGCACCAATAATAAACGATCTGAATATACTCAAATCCTAAAAATGACTCAAACGAAAGAGTTGTACCTCAAGTTCATCAATACCATTACAACACGAAGCGGAGATTCCGTCTCACATCATAGAAATATATAATACCTGAATCTACCCCAAAGGGTCATATCTTCACATGGCCTCGCCACAATGCGCAATCCTATCCAAACGATGTTACACATGAACACCTCAAGTCGCTATGCTCAAAATCAACAGCCACGCACAATTTTTGATATCTGAAACCAAAGCAATTCATTACACCCATGGTGAAACAAATAATATATGACACACAACCCGATAGGTCATAAACAATACTCCATTTACAGAGCATCACTCAATTACTCTTCCCGCTCGACTCTCTTTATAAATCCTCAATAGAACCATACCACATGTGTCCATATCCAACAAATCATAACGTCTCACAGCACAAAAAGCAACTCATAGATCTCCCCAGATCACTAACAAGTTCAATAACGAACGAATCAACCTATCCCTTAACAATACCACTTGGAACTAACCAAGCTAACTCAAGCTAAATATGTAGCAACATCGGCCTGCCAATGAACTCAATACCAAGAAGCCTTAAGTTGTTCCTTCTACTACCATAACTCCTGCTGGAGCTGTACGATATGGTGCCCGGTAGCAATCAATACTAAAATCCATAACCTCACCCGGCGACATGCCCTGCCACAAGAAACGCATCTGAAAAAGAGTCCCTCAATACTGGAACTGAATCAATAGTAGAAACCTCTACACTGATATTCGGCACAAAGGCCCAGTTAAGGAAAGCAATCCTTCCCAGTCGTCCGCTGGTATTTGGAATACAAACCACCCTGTTAGAACATAATTCGATGGACTCCGCCACGCAGCCGGTGGCATTTTTCGACATAACGCATAACACAATAGTCTAGAATAACCCAGCACTGAGACAATTAGTCTACACCCCAGTATCATATCCCAGAATATAATATATCAAGCAAAGAAAGATCCACTCGAGCTTCCAAATCCCAATAGCCGCTAACAATACCAATACACACGATCCACAATCGCTACTCAGTCTGAACCTGATAACTCCCAGTCTCCAACTCCATATAGCACACGGATCAGTGTACCTAATCCCAAATTACGCAGTATGAATACTTATTACACCTCGAGTACCTAATCATTCCATTAAAGATATTCTAAAATTCTTCTGTGCCGTCAAACAAACTCAGATATCAGTTGTCGATTTAGCAAGAAAGTGCCGCAAAACTTCCGAAGTATCATCAGTCTAATCACATTACCGTTATTCCGAGACACATACTCTCGTCAAGTCACTTTCAATTAGCTGGACCATTTCCTTGATTACCTAAGGCTACCCGTTGCCTAAGAATTTTATGAACTTCTTTTTAGATCTGAACTGTAACTCATCTAATCAAGAACTTCCGCCGATCCTAGTAGGAAGAAGAATCATTAAACATCCCATGCCACGCATACCCATAGAAAATATATTCATCTCCAAACCACGGTGAAACCCAATAAGAATTCTCTCCCAATTCCATTTGCATAGGCTATACTATCAGGATAGAATCCTTCTAACTAGACCAAGCTAAACAAGCTGTCAGAGCTTAAGAGATTTGCTACAAAATACCTGTACGAACTCATTGTTTCGAACACACACAAAGAATTAATCATATCTTACCATTCCGGCTCAGTCTACCATCAAGCTATTTCGTCTATCTAATTTCTCTTCTGATTTATCATCAACTTGATATCTCTACATCGCTGTAGTATCACAATGCCTCATTCCAAGCTCACCACACGAGACTCGAACATAGGACCACACTGTCTAAGACCCATAGGCCACTGAATACTCTCTCAACTTATCCCAGAAATACCACATTCCAGAATATCGTACCCCGAAGAGCTTTCTGCGACTCTGAATTTGTTACCATTACTTTCCCGATACTGATGGATAGAATTACATAATTAACATAAGAATACAACAAGTCTTGATATTTTCCAATGAAAACACAGTCTCTAACCATATACACAACCTTAAAACACCTGATTATTACATGTAAAATCTTGAACACATTAGAATCATTCTCGAAAGTCATTCACCCCTATTCAAATTGCAAATTACCTAACTCAACGAGCAGAATCACTCATGCCTTATTGGAACTCCAATACCGTAAAATGAGATCCTCGTCCCAATACAACCAAGCGACTTCCTGCTCTATGCACCGAGCATTTTTTACCAACAACAATTCTAGACATTCCGTGATTCTCATACCCTGTGGAACATTACCCATGCCATCTTCGGCTTAATTTCTGCAATCAGAACTGATCCGCCAACATGCCTCTGACCGGAACCATCATAGCACATCACTGTGCAATCATCTAATCAACAACAATCTCCCCAACTTGGCTCGAAGCCATATATCAAGACACACTCAACAACCCATAACACTTTTACACTAATGATGCCACAATACCATAGTGAGATTAAACTCAAATCATTTACGAATTGTGAAAACACATATCATCTAGTACTATAATCCTCTGCAAATCTCACATTAATCCCCACATCAGTTGAGTCCATTGTCTACAGCAACCAGAATTTATCATATTTCAACACATATTCTTCAATTACACATGAGATCTTCTAACAATATACATAAGAATCATACCACTTAAGAAAACTCCGCAGGAGATAACCCACTTGCTCCGCCTTAATTTAGTACTTCAACACACTTTCCACCATTGTATACGTTACACAGTCTTTTAGTCTTCCTGAGTCTGAACTCATACCGCCATACTTAATGTACTTCACTTCCCAACCAGGAGACACAAAAATATTCTTCACGCGCCTATAACTCGGGGCTACACAACATATCACAATAGGAATCAAACACTTACCAGCTCATCTATCATTCAGCAGACTCCTTCGTCACTATAAAGATCATATAGATACATCTCGCAGCACCAACATACCCATCACATGGATATCCAACCGCCATTCTGGCTAATAGGGACAATATTGAACATACAAGTTTAAAACACTTTCTCACACAATCAGAACCTCGATGCCCAAGCCATAGGCAAAGATTCGGCCTCAAGTCCACCAGACTGGCCTAACATACTCATGAAGATCACATCTCGCCCCTCGATCGGGGAAATCACAAACCATCAATGCACATATAACACTGAGCGATCATCTGTGCATACAGACGTGAGGAAGGAATTTCAAAAGTTATATCTGAAGCTGAATCAAGTACTCACAATAAGAATTCCAAGAAAGTGAAGTTTTTCAAATGGTTCTGCAGCCTTTCGAGGATAAATACAGACGTCTCCGTACCGATCCGCGAGACTGTACTAAACCTGCTCATGACTCGTGAGACCTAGTAACCTAGGCTCTAATACCAACTTGTCACGACCCAATTCCCAAACCCAGTCGTGATGGCACCTCTCGTGAAGGCAAGGCCAGCCAACTAATCCAAATCGTCTCTTTAACAATTATTAAACATAAATAAATAGATGAGTATAGCTTAACGACAATAATAAACAGTATTTACAACCCAAAACAACCCGACCGAGGTGTCACAAGTCACCAACATCTAAAGAAAACATAGACACAACTACAGGTTCAATAATATACAAGAGATTAATTACGGAATTATAAAGACAACGTCCGGTGCCGTGAATGCTGACGGTCACCTTACTCAGCTTCAATAGTAATACCTTCAATCAACTAACAACCCGTTACCAGGTGAACAATACCTGCAACTGCACGCGGGGTGCAGGGAGTAAAGTGAGTACTCCAACTCAATGAGTAATAAGAGTAAATAATAACTGAGCGCCAATAAATCATGTAAGGCACTCCATTATGTTGCATAGAACAGTGCAACCCTTTGAGAAAATAGTAAAACCGTGAAAATCCTCTAGAAAATATATGGGCTCAGTTAAAACCTCTTCTGAAAATATCCTTTCCAACAGTTAAGCAAATGAATGCGTAATAAAACAGTGCAAGTCAGCACATAATTCAGCCCCTCGGGCACAACACTCCACCAACAAATAACACCAGAGTATCTGGTAAACAATGTATGAAGTAGCATGGATGTCAATGAAATGAGAGTGCTGAATGTCATGACACATAAAACAACCAGGAACCAATGCATGAGTGCAATGCAATGCATGTGATGGTACATTCCAGTATCTACTACGGCGTGCAGTCCGAGCCATCCATATTTATTTATCGTCAACGGCGCTCACTGGGGTGTGTACAGACTACGGAGAGGCTCCTAGAGCCTAAGCGCAATATCAAACCATCTCGTGGCATCAATTAATTCCTGGTCAGTCATTGTTACCTGACCAATTTACATCATACAGTGTCATTGTGACCACTATTTCAAGTCACATCACACAGTGTCATTGTTAAAACTGTTTCAAGTCACATCATATAGTGTCATTTTTACCACTATTTCAAGTCACATCATACAGTGTCATTGTTACCATTTTTTCAAGTCACATCATATAGTGTCATTGTTACCATTTTTTCAAGTCACATCATACAGTGTCATTGTTACCGCTATTTCAAGTCACATCATACAGTGTCATTTTTATCACTGTTTCAAAATCACTGCAACGGCACACAACTCGATCCATGCTCAGTCCAGAAATTAACATAAGCCCCTTAGGCATTTGTAAAATAGTAGTTCTCAGCCCGAAATATCATTCAAAATATCATTTGAGTTTTCAAAACATATAAGTATGGCTGAGTTTGCAAAACAGTATTTAAAACCTTGGACTGAAACCAAATTATATGCAAGGCATGCTAAAATAGTAATATCAATCCTCGAAGGATTTACATAGTAGGCACGAAGCCCAAACATGGCAATCATCCAGAATTATGATCATAACAAGTAGTTTCAGTCAAATACTCGGTAAAAATCAACAACCTGGATGGACAAAGTTACAATCCACGATGGTGCTCTACCCCACGCTCAGATCCGGCGTGCAAGTCACCTAAATATTGCACTATGATGTACAAATCCGGGGTTTCAAACCCTCAGGATATCATTTACAAGTATTACTCGACTCGAACCGGTGAAATCTCTAGCTCGTGACGCCTTTCCCCTCAAATCGGCTCCCACGTGCATCGTATCTAACCAAAATCAGAGCGAATACATCACAATAAGCTAAGGGAACAATACCCAATCGAAAACAATCGATAAATAGTGAAAATCTCGAAACTAAGAAAAGCCGAGCCCCGGGCCCACTTCTTGAAAAATTACAAAGCTCACATTGCCGGATTCCTCATCTCGCCACGAGTCTATACATTTCAAATTTATCAAAATTGGAGTCCATTTGACCCCTCGAATCCCTAGTTTAATTCTCTTAAGTTTCAAGCCCTAACCTCCATTTTTAACCTTTAATTACTTGGGTTTTTTAGTGTTAAGCCATGATTTTACACCATAATAACGCATGCTATGTCCAAGAATCCATACCTGATGAAAGCCCTCGAAACTCTCTTCAAAATCTCCTCAAAGTTCTCTAGGTTTGGAGTCTAAAATGTTACTCTTTCCAAAAATTTGCAAAGAAGATAAATCCCACTCAACCGCCAATTATATCAGCTTATGCGGGTCAAATACTGCTTTTGCGACTTCCAGTTATGCAGTTAACGTCCACTTTTGCGGACTTTTCACTTAAGGCCACTTTCCGCTTATGCGGTCACCAATCGCATCTGCGGGACCGCTTATGCGATCCTAATCCCATTTCTGCTGAACCTGGCATGGGCCAAGTTTTCCACTTCTGCTCTCCTCAAACCGCTTCAGCGAGACCTCACCTGCGGTCCCACATCCGCAAGTGCGAAACCAACAGATATCAGCAACTTGAACCTGCAATTAAACTCCGAAAACATTCCGTTTAACCATCCTAACTCACCTCCTCGGGACCTCAGCCAAAAGCACCAACATGTCCTAAAACATTACCCAAACTTGTTCCAATCATCACAACACATCAACCACCACTAAAATCATCAATTCTTATCGGATTCAAGCCTATGTTCTTTTAAAACTTCCGAAACACGCATTCGATCAAACACTCGACCAACCGACATCTGAATGATCTGAAATTTTGAACGCATATCCAAAATCACCTAATGAAGCTACAACAACTCTAAGAATTCCATTCTGATCCTCGGATCAAAATCTCACCTAACAACCGGAATTCGCCAAATTACTAGCTTCGCCAATTCAAAGCCTAATTCTACACCGGACCTCCAAAATCGATTCTGATCGCACTTCTTAGTCAAAAATTACTTCCCGAAGCTAACCAAATCACCGAAAAACCCATCCGAGCCCTCTATCTCATAAGTCAACATCCGGTTGACTTTTCCAACTTAAGCTTTCCTTAAAGAGACTAAGTGTCTCATTTCTTATCAAAACCAATCCAAATCAACTCTAACACACCACATACCGATAATGAAACATGAAGAAGCATGAAAAGGGGGAAACAAAGCTATAACACATTAGACGACATGTCGGGTCGTCACATAAAGTTAAGGCTATATATTGAACTTATAGGACCCCTAAAAAGGCATACCCTCGATATGGATGTCGAAAGTACTTTACTCGAGAGCTGAAAGGCTCCGGCCAAACATAATGACTATGGTAATAAGGTTGTACTTGCCAAACTAACGCAACTCGGGGACGCCCGACCGACGCTACAAAATTACAGACATTAAATAACTTCGAATATATTCCAAAAGAAACGGTTAAATAGGCTACCCTCGGCATAGGCAAAATATCTTCGACCATTTTACCATCTAAATACAGGCTTCGAGATACACCGAGCCAAACCTCCCGAAGCGCTCGATCATCGCCATATAATGACACATAATCGAGGTTTTTATCAAATCATTGAAGAGTCATGCAAACTCAATTTAAAAAAATACTTAACGAGGGAAAAATAAAACAAATATTAGAAGTCGCATCGACCCAAAACATAAGATCCACTAACGCCAGCTCACACAAAAGGTCGCACCGACCCAATGCATAAGAACCATTGACGCCAACTCATACAAATTGTTATTTCGACCCAAAGCCTAAGAGCCACTGATGCCAGCTCACATAAAAGGTCGCATCGATCCAAAGCGTAAGAGCCACTATCACCAGCTCAAACAAAAGGTCGTATCGACCCAACGCGTAAGAAAGTAAGGGCCAGCTTGAAATTCAAAACTTAAGGGCCGAATGAGCTCGATTCGACACCCGACGTGGAGACTGAACCCAAAATAGTTGACCGAACATGCCTAAGAGCAAAGCATAAGAGTCACTGTCACTAGCCCACACAAAAGGTCGGACCGACCCAAAGCATATGAGCCCGAATGCCGGCTTATACTAAAAGGTCATCCCAGGGTCATAATATGAATCTAAGTATTCCTTTTAACTCAAAGACAAATTCATCTTGCTAAAATCAAGGAAAAATGAAATGCGGGAGAAATAAAATCACCAGGTTTCCTTTTATATATATATCAGAGAAAATACTATATCCATTTACAACGTCCTTTGAAAAGTACTATATATAGAACCACAAAAGGAAATCTACGTTCCCCTTGGGGACTATGGCTTGTTAGCCTTATCCTTGCTATCCTCAACATCAGACAGAAACGACTTAGCACCATGTGCGTCCGCCTTCACCCGTTTCACCTTTTTTGAGAGGTTAAAGCCCCTAGCATGGATTTCCTCGAGGGTTTCCCTTCGAGATTTGCACCAAGCATATTCCTTACTCCTGCCCTCCTAGTTAAGATTCCTTCTCAACTAAGCTTGAGCATAGACAACGTCCTTGAAATAGACCACCACTTTCTGGTCAACATTATTTTCGCTCATTACGGCTTTAGCCCAGGCATCCACAACCACGGCCTTTATCTTCAAAAGCTCGGGCTTGAGCTTTGTAATCATATTTGTTCAAACTAAGCTATTATCACAAGCTTAGCAAAGTTGAACCTTAAAGTTGGAGGCTTTAGCCAGAGCACACTTCCCCTTTGAAGCCTGAACGTCTGCCCGAGCCTTTAACTCATCATAATCGTGCTTGGCTCGGCCAACTTCATTTCAGAGGTGCTCCAGTTCCTCTATTTTTTCTACAACTAGAATAAACAAAACATTAACCTTAAGAGCTTGGAGAAGGAACACACACTCCCTTTAAACATAAACTACATGCTCCTTCAGGTAGCTCTCATAATTTAAGCTTTGACTCACCTCATACCATAAGCATGCCAACTCGACTTCCCTTTCATTGCAAAGATGCCTAAGGGCTTTTTACCCATCCAAATATTTTCACAAACCGACTTCATGACGAAGAAGATAACTTTGAGATTGTCAAAGGCCTGCAGAAAGGAAACTCAATAAGAAAGGGAAAACACGAAACTCAATAGGCCCATGCCAAAACTCACTGCACAGTAAAGCCACTGAGCTTCCTCGAAGGTCAATCACACATCTACTAGTTTTGATCCCTTAGCCCCAGAAGAGCCGACCTTGATTGGGACACGGTCACTAGGTGCATACGATCCCGGGTTTCGAGTATCCCTCAAAGTACCTAAGATGGGGGAAAGAATCAGCGGCAGATAATCCTCAATCCTCGAAGTAAATTTAATGAAAAAGAAGAAGATAATAGAGGAGAAACCACCTTTACAAAAGTATAAATCGGCCGGGGAACATGCTCAGTCGATAGATCCTCTCCGAACCCCCGATCTGGGTTCGTCTTACGTTGAGCACCGTCGCCCTATAAAGACATTTCTTGCATGCTGTTATCATTCTTTTGCCCAAAAGCTACTTGTCACACCCTTTTTTTCCCTCCGCGGAGAGAGAAGTCCGTATTCTAACGTTCATGGGATAATAACTCATTTCCTTTTGGGATTTTTGGTTTTTGAAGAGTCACCACCGAATGGATTATGATGCGTTCGGACACCTAGAATGATTAAGTCATAGACTAGTTTGCATTACCAGAGATTTAGGGTAAGGGCTCAAAATAACCTTGAGGGGAAGGTGTTAGGCACCCCTCCCAGTCTACAACGGTGGATCCCGGCCGAACTTATCCGCATCCTCGGGGTCTCGAGGTATCATTTCCGAAATGACTTGATAGTAAGAAATTAGGCCCCCCAATTTCACCACATACAGATTGTCTCCATGTTTCTTAGAACAAAGCAATGGGAAGCAATTATGACACCCGATTTATGAGCTCTCCGTGGTGACGTCGTATTGATAAAGCAATATGTGATGCAAGCTTTTGAAACAATCGGGATGTCCCACAGACTTGTGTTATTGACATCATTAAATGCACGGTCGATTCCTATTCTTCAAGATAAATGTACCACATCGATTTAGTTCATAAAGAATATAGTAATTGTGTCCGCTGGTCTCTCTTCCAAAGCCTTGATGACCATGTCATTACCCCTTATAAAAGGGGTTACTCTGGCGTTGTTTTTCTATCAGAGTACATTCACCTTCTCATTCGCCCATTTATTTTTATCATCTTCCTCTATCATTGAACATCATATTTGGGGGTTGTGGCCTCAATGTTGTTTGGAATCATTTGGATAGGCCGTGTCGTGGTCTTTTGTTGGAGTTTCCCTTTGTCGAACATGATTACTGATATCTAATTCGGGTACGAGCGTTCTTCCTGATCTTCGGTCGATTGAAATGGCTCTTTTCCGTGCCCATTGTCATACCTTGGACCAAGCCTGAATAAGTCCGATAGATTTGGGCCGTCGGGCCTTCTAAGTTGGATAGAGATAGAGCAATGGAGTAAAAAATAAATTTTAGGCACCTGGAGCTTTTACCTTTTAGTTTTGATGTAGACAACATTTGAAGGTATATGTAGGTAGGCTCCTGAGGAAGGGCTATTCGTATTTAGGTGACTTCCTAATGGTGAGCCCTCGTGAGGGGAGTTTTGAAGTTCTTCATTTTTCTTTTTTTTTGAAAAGAAAACCATGAGGTTGGATACTGCCTCGAGCACTTATGATAGCGCTAAAGCGTTTTCGAAGCCGGACTTATTTTTGATGAAGGTCCTCGAGGTCGGGTACTACCTCTGGACTGGAGATAATGTTTTTGGCTGCTTAAAGCCTAACATCCTATTGGTGGAGGTCTCTGGGGTCCCTGGACTCTGTACCGAGGCTGTTGGCCTCCCATGGCTTACCTTGGGCAAGCGAATCGTTGTTATTTCCCATCTATATATGGGATGGCTCTTGATTCTCTGGAAGACCTCATTATTCAGATAGTCATCCTTCCGCCTTGGCATCAAGTCATTCGTTACCTTAAGCATAAAAGTGTTGGTGTAGATCCCTGCTTCATTCTGCCAACTCTACTATAGCCATGAATGTCACTCCTAGGCTTGCGCAGTAGGGAGGTGAGAGTTCCACCCCCTATGCTCAGGATCTGTGGGAGTTTACCCCGAAGGCTATGTCTTCGATAAGAGAGGAACATGTGGAGATGATGAGGAGGTACTACAGATGGAGCGAGGGGGTATCAACGTAAAATCTTTACCCGGATTAGAGTATTACGGATTTCGTTAATGGATTTTTGAACGTATACTTATACCCTTTTGTGCTAAGCCCCTTTTCTAGGGTCGTGCTTGATTTCTGCCTAAAATATCAGTTTACTTTGGCACAAATACATCCATCATTGTGGCAAATACTGTTGATGATGAGATTTTTTGCAAAGAAGGCTGGGCTCAAGTTCACACTAAGCCACCTCATCAGGCTGTACTAGCCCATTCATTATCAAGGCCTGCTAACCTTGCGGTGCCGTTCGTCTATGTACTTTGTTGTTGATGATGAGGAAGGTAGGGATTAAAAGTAGGTCAGTCGATTCGTTCAGGTCTGGACGGCTGACGTTATCCCTTTGGAGCTTATGCCTTTTCTGGAGGGATGGAACTACGCGCATGAGTGGAGTGTCTCGAGCTTTCTTAGATTCGCTCATAATGAAAGCCAGTTTAGTAATTATGTTTCTTTATTTCCTGTAGCAACTTCGTGGTTTCCAGGCAATGTTCCTGATTTGCCTATGTAGGTCCAGAGGTTGGCGACCCATTCATCTTGGACGATCATAGGTGGCGAGCTGTGTCCCATGGCAGATGGGAAGCAAAATACCCATGTATGCACATACGCTGCTTTTACATTGGTCTTCGTATATTTGAGATGACATTTTCCCTTTTTTTTGGTAGTAGATTTGCCGTCGTAGGTATCGGGTTGTCCGTGGGGGTGAGGCTATTTTCCTCTGGAGAAGGGGAGGAGTCATCGACCTCTGAGCCAATGGATGATAATGATGTAAGTGACATACATTTACAGTGTGACGAAGCTTTTAGTGGGGCAAAATGTGACCGTGTCTTTGAGGAAAAAACATCGCCCGAGCCTGCTGTTCCTAGAGTCTTTGTTTTTTGAGTTGTGAATACTCCTAGTGAACATGCCTCGACTGAGGTTGGTTCTTCTGGGGCCGTAGGGGCTAGACCGACGGACATCTGCTCTTCCTTCGAGGATGTCCGCCGGCTTCACTTCATGGTGAGTCTCGATGTAGTTCTTCTACATATATTCGATAAGCTCGAGTCTAAAATGCTCCGTCATGGGACCAAGCTCCAGAAGGCTATAGATGAGGGTGATTCCCTCAGGTTCCTCAGCAAGGAGAAGGAGGTTGAGTTGATGCACTGGCAATGCGAAGTTTACCAGAGCCCGAATTACGAGAGCTATTTAATGGAGAAGGTAACCTTTTGTAGTATATGTTTTGCCTTTTTGATCCTTAAGGTTAATCCTTTTGCCTATCTTAGTTGCAGAAAAAGATGGAGGCTCCGTAGTACCTTAGGGGTAAAGCAACCTGAGTCAGTAATGTTTGCGGTGAACTGAAGGCTCAGGTCCAGGATCATGCTTTAGAGGAAAAGGGTGCTTTGGCTAAAGTTCCCGCCTTCAAGGTCCAACTTCGATTGGCTCGTGACAATGTTTTAGTTCAAAAAGATATGATCGTGAGGCTCGAGTCTGAAGTCTTGAAGGTCAGGGAATGTTTGATGCTCGGGCCGAAGCAGCATTGAGTCGGACTAAGGCTGATTAGGAGATGGTGATTCCTTTGAACGATGCAACTGATAATCAAGTCGCGTTGAAAAGAGCCCTTGACCGTGAAAAGAGAGTCGAGGAATATGTCTGTTGCAAATCCCAAAGACAAGCTCTTGAAGAGGTCGATGCCAGGGGTTTTGTTCTCCCGGAAAAGCTGGCTCGGGCAAGGGTGGACGAGCGTGATGCTCGGTCACTTCTTGTTGATGTCACGGAGAGCAAAGACGAGGCTGGTAGGATGTGTATCTCTAAAGTGGAGCATAGACTTTGCTATTTTGTATGCTCCAATCATAGGGCACGTTTGTAGATGGAGAACACACTTTTAGCATATGTGGAATAAAAAAAGAACCTAAAGCTTTTCCTATTACGTATCCCATTCTGCTTAGCTTTTGTTCGGACTCGTTTTGGAGGCTTGGAGAGGATCCTAAGATTTGCAATACGATTTCGGAGCTTATTAGGTAGGTCCGGAGCACTTCCATGCATTAGCTGATGCGGCTTTTACCGCAAGTTGTCATTAGGCCTCTCGTGTTTTGTACAACTGCTTTGAGCTTAGTCTCCGAGTCAGGTTTTGACTCGATCCTACTTAAAGCATTAGTGTTTGTATGGGCGGATGACAATCGCTCTTATGCCTTATTCTTGGGTATTTGCATTTTAACTATTTTGGGTTCAGTTTCCTGAGTCGGGTTGCGAATCGAGCTTGATTGACCCTC
This sequence comes from Nicotiana glauca, assembly GCA_026770625.1. Taxonomy (NCBI): domain Eukaryota; kingdom Viridiplantae; phylum Streptophyta; class Magnoliopsida; order Solanales; family Solanaceae; genus Nicotiana; species Nicotiana glauca. Next base: position 160,442 of record MU715527.1, read on the forward strand.
TAGTTTTCCATGCCTGCATGTATTGCTGATGATGGCGCTTACACCATGTGTCAATGAGACCTTTCAAGTATGTGGCCCTGAGGCTTGTGAAGTTTGCAATGATGGCTCTTATGATGTTCCCTTAGGCATGTAAAGTTAACTATTTTGGATCTGGTCTCTGAATTGGGTTACAACTCGAGCTCATTTTAATCCTCAAGTTATCAAATTTTTAGCTAGTGACAGTGACTCTTACACTTTTGGTAATTGCGACCTTTTAGTATGTGGCCCTGAAGGTCGTTTGGATGGCGACTATAGCTCTTACGTTTTTTCCCTTAGGAATATGAAGGCATTATTTTCCTGTCGTTAAGGTCTTTTTTTAAATGATTTTGCCTGACTCGTCATCGATTTAGGCAACACCTTGATTTCAAGTCGTTAGCCGTGATTTTTGAGCACCTTAGAGGGTTTTTAGCTTATAGGCTGAGTAGCTCGAATGCTTGTGATTCAGAGCTGACACGGTCGAATCTCCTTTTTCTTGTTGAGTGTAGCCCATTTTAACCGATTCTTTTCGAAGTAGATTCGAAGTAATGGCCTACAATTTTGTTAGCAATGGTCGGGCACCCCGAGTCGCGTTAATTTGGCAGGTGCAACCGTTTTCACCGTAGTTATATGTGCTTGGTCGGAGCCATTTTTGATCCCAATTGATATTTTAGGCGTCTATATCGAGGGTACGCCCTTTAAGGAGTCTTACAAATGGGAAATATAGCCTAAACATCGGGACTGAGTTTTATGCCTGTAGTAAGATCTTGCAAAATTTGCATCCCTATTGAGGTATTACAGTTTGTCATGCCTGTTGAGGTCTTAAAGTTTTTCATACCTGTTGAGTGCTTACAATTTTTTGTTACTGTGTAAAAAATAGATCTGGCTAGAACCAGTTTGCCCGCTCGGGGTCTTATGGCATCAGGTTTTCCAGTGCATTTCAGTTGATGACAGTCTCCGAGTTATCAAGATTTCTTAAGCTTGAAGGACATTACTCATGAGCTCGGAATTGCCTTATTAGGGGCCTTGTGAGCATGAAGTTCTGACCCTGAGGTCGTGTGGGTGCTAGATTGTTGACGCTAAGTCTCTGAGCATTTCGGGATATACTCGATGGGGGATCCTTGCCGCAAGCGTGCCGAATTTTTCTTTTCTGGAGTACGAGATGCTGAAAGATGTTCCTGAAAGATGTTCTTTAATCACTTGGCGCAAATAAATGTGGTTTCATTGTCGTGAGCTCGGCCCACGCAGGTACGGCTTCATTGGCCGTTTGGCCTGGTACATGGTTTCCTGTTGGAACTCGGTCTGTAGTTCCCGACCCTTCCGAGTGGACAATGCCTTCAAAGGAGTTGTCCTTTATCATTCGGGGTTCATTTCAAAAGCAGTCCTTCGAGCTTGTTGGATCCTCCTTATAAGGCACATTGCTATGATGAGAACCATGCTGGCGAGGCCCTCTCCGGGGCAAAAGTCCGGCCGGGGGGAAAGTGTGCAACGAGTGTCAATGCTTTGAGATATTTGGGTAGGGTCAACACTTCCGTATGCCTTGGCAAGGTGTCTACATGCAGGTTAGTATAAAATAACAGAGGAGGGAAGCAGTTTTACTTTATCGCAGGATACGTAGGCGACGTTCTGAGGTCCGATACGTCCCTGCTCTTATGGAGCGAGGACACTAGTACAAACCTCTACTTGTGTTTAATTGGGCTCGGCCAAAGGCATGGTTTTATTACCCTTCTGACTATTTGGAAATTGGAGATATTGGTGTCGGCGATAGGCTATGTGATGTAAACTTTCCCCCTGCTACATGTCACTTTCCACCGATGACTTTAATTCCGTCCCTTGCGTGGGACTTCATCTTTTTGGCGAAGGGGGGACGTCTGAATAAGGCATTTTTGCCTTGCGCTCCCTTTGATGACTCGGAACATGATGTTCCAATCTGGTCCATCCATACCGAACTAAGAGAATGGTTTTTCTTCTTGTTGTTGCAATCACTGTTTGGAATCCGATAAAGATTCGAGAGGCTGGCACGACTTGACCCGGCGATCCGAGTCGCCCTATCATCCTCGGCTTGCCTGTGTCTATCGAGCCACCTAAATTCATGAGCACATATTTTATTTGAAATAGATCAATCGAGGAAGAAGTGTACCAGTGCATCAGTATGAGGCCGAGATAAGGTCTGTATGTCCTTTTGGCTGAATTGGAGGGCGTCCTCGGGAGTATATTCCCGGATCCATTTTTCACTTAGTGACAAGTATTTTTACTCTCTTTTTATGAGTTCTCAGGGAGTGTCATCGCTCTTTCACGATCGTGGCAATACATCGCTGCTCATTTTCTTCATTTTTCTTGGCCGCCTACCTTGCTCGGAACTGAACTCGAGCCTGATCACTCAACCGTTCTTCGGCGATGACTTTTAATGAGTAGCTTGGCTATTTTCTTCCGGATCAGATGGCCAATTTTGGCCCCGTGGTCATGCGTGTTATGTCGTTCATACACCAAGTTGTGGTTCCTCCGAGATGAATTCGGCTGAATAATTCCGAGCCATCTGGTTTTTCTAGTTTTGTTGACGGTGAATACGATGTCTAATATTGTGATGTTGAAATTGCATCTTGACGGGCAAGGCACTCTTTTTCACATTGTGTCCTCACCGAATATAGCTCTATTAACGATTCCTCAAGGATATTGTCCTCGATCCATTCTCCGATCGTTCTGAGGTAGATTGCGTCTCCTGGCATTGACCCCACATGCGTTGTACGGTAGTATTTTCCACTATTTGGCATCGGTTTCTTCGCCAAGAGTCAGTATGGGTATACTGAGCTTGAGGTGCTCCTGGTGGGACATCAACGAAATTGATTTGTGACCGATGCCGGGTGTGGGCGTCCGACCAGGTCTTGGTTGGATACCTGATCAGGCTTTATTTTAACTACCTTGAAATCATCGGGCGTGGTTTTTTAGGCTTTGAGTGAAGACCTATACTGCCCAGTCGTCTAATACTGGGTAATCCCATTCATTCCATCTGGGAATAAGATGCGAATTTTCGCAGCATTTGATTCTCCTTTTGCTCGATCTTGGATGCATCGAGCCTTCTCACCGTGGATTTGATGTAACCGGCGTGTGCCTTCATGGAGGAGCCTGCTAGTATGTCGAACGAGTCTACGAAGTTGGGAACTAGGTTGTGATACCGCATCATGGTCCTTTTTTGAGTGTTTCCTCGAACCTCTTCAATATGACGGACTCGATCTTATTATTTATTAGGTTGTTGCCATTTGCCGCGCACCTTGGGATCTGAGGTCCCTTTGTACTAAGGGATCTTCGGTGTTCTAAACTTCTTTGGAATAGGTTCCGGGGCCGCTTTCTCGTGGAATGGCCGTTGTGCGAAATTCCTCAAATCTACACCCTTCATAATCGGGGACGCACCTGGGATTTGGTCTACTCTGAAATTGTACGTTTTGACCTTCTTATCGTTAGCTACTATCATTTTCTTGCCTGGCTCAATCGGTTTAGTGAGGTTCTCTAGCATTTTCATGATGGTGGGATCGGTTACTGATCCGTTGTTGCTTATCCTTTTTGGTGCCTATTCGGCCGGGGGAGTGGTTGGGAGTCTTTGGGTGGCTTTGCAACTGAGTGATAGCCAAATGCCGTGCATGCAACATTTCAAAAATAACACGATGATTAACTTCATGTTCTTCCTGTGCGGGGGTCTTTCGGGATTCCTGTTTGTTGTCACACCGCATGCTCCTGTCGGTGTGTGAGGCTTCATTAACCAGTTGCGTGTCCTGTGAATCCACGTTCACTAAAATCGGTCATGGCACATTATCGAAATTCTGTGGCAGCACGCCAATAGTCGGAACAACCACGCCATTTTCCCTATGGTTTTTGAGGTTGTCGTTCTCAACTCAGCTTACTGAGCTAGAAATTTCGACCCAAAATTAAAGGATCATGGGCAAGAAAAGGTGATAACTTGCATTTTTGTAATGAAACTAGCAAGAAAATAATTACTATTATTTTTATCCCCACGGTAGGCGTCAAATAGTTTACCGCGAAAATGGTAATGACATTTAAATTTGTAAATGGGACTCTAAAAATGCGTGATCTATTTTTATGCTAGTTGTTAGAGCAGGTGATGCTAAAAGTATGACGTTTTAATGACGGAATACGAGCTAAAATGGGATAGAAGATAAACTAAGCGGCTTGTTGCCCAAGCTTCGAAATGGACGACGGTAGGCCTCGAGGTCGATATTCGGCTCGAGCTCGAGCAATCGGGGTTAACCGGAAGAGGGATAACAGTTGTAAGATAATTAAAGATGGATTTTTATGGACAATAACAAGAACCAAATGAAGAAGATGTATGATGGCAACAAATGCTAAGAGTGGCCTCGAGCTAACAAAAGCGAGCATGTTATAGAGAGATATTATTGATCTTGTAGAGAATAGTTGGAGCAACAGCCACCCCTTACAATGTGGTGGTGATCCATTTTATATAAGAGGTGGATCCGGTTATGGTACAACATATGTTTATTATGAAAGCATGGAGAAGGGACGGCTAAACGCGATGCCTCAATTTTAAGCTTTGGGTTTGGAGGCTCTGTCAGACTTAGCCGTGTGCCTCGGGAGTTCTCCATTTTTCTCTAGCCACGATCTTCATCTTTTTTGAGTCTGGCCTTGACGGAATCTGAGGAAGCGGACTCAGTCATAATTCCGCATCCTCAGGGTCTCGAAGTATTCTTCCGAAATAACTCGATAACAAGAAATTAGGGCCCCCGATTTCACCACATACTTGTGGCCATTGATCTTTATAATCAATGGCCGAGATTAAAGGGTATTGGGGCCGGATTGGGTCTTTCAGGGTTTGGGCTAAGTAATTTAATTGGGGATTGGGTTGGTAATTGGGTTATGTTGGGGCTGAAATTGAAAATAAAATAGGCTCGATTTTAAATAGCCACTTTTAATAGTTATATAATTTATAAAAATAATAAATGATTTCCAAAAATATTTTCCTATACTAAAATTATTTAAAATAGTTTTTAATATTTTAAAAATATAAAATATTATTTTATGCAACAATAATGTAATTTATGTATTGGTAGGGCTATTATTGCAAAGATATGCAATTTAGCCTAAAAATATAAATGCAATTACAAAAACTGCACTAAAAATATTCAAAACAATATTTTGGAATAAATAAGGAATTAGATGGCTAAATCACCACACAAAAAAATTTGAAGGATGATTATTATAAGTTTTATAAATAAAAATGGAAGAAATAAACAAATTTGCAGCTTTTTAAAATTATAGAAATGATTACGCATGCTTATAACAGCATATATATATATATATATATATATATATATATATATATATATATTAAAAAATATGAGGAAAAATTGGGTATCAACCGCTGGCCCTCTTTACCCGGGAAGAATGAAAGAGTTTTCCTGTGAAGAAATGATGGGAAATTTTTGACCGGACGGGATGTTTTGAAAGATAGAGGCCGAACTCTGTCCTTGAGTTTCTTACATATCCCTGATCTTACAGGAATCAAGCCATGTGTAGTTCTAAATTTATTGGCGATATATACCGATGGAGTCATTACCAAAAACAAACACGAAATTTTGGAATGAATGCGAGCATGGTTATGATGCGTGGTTAAGGCATGAGACAGCTGGAGGAACTGGAATAGGGTCGCTCCTTCTAGGATAGTTGTTGTTTGCTAGTCACCTGCAGATGAAAGGATGCTGCCGACATGTATATGCTTGAAAATTTAAACATGATGCAGATTTTCTTTGGACCATAAAGGTTGTCTTTGGACTGTTAAAGATGATGTCCATGGACCATGACATCCTGGGCCATGAATTGGTTAGTGAGGGATTTGCAGGCCATGAAATGTTATTCTCGGGCCATGTAGATGGTGCCTCCTAACCATGACGCCTTTGAATAATGATACGTAAATTTGAGGGATCCTCGAGCCATGGAATGGTGTCTTTCGGCTATGAGTATGATGCCTTTTATACTATGACGCCTTTGGATAAATTGGCGACATTTTAGCCCATGATATGCAATAACACGATGTTAATGAAGACAAGTCTTACTCTTCTAAAATGGAGGGTAGAGCCTAGCCCGATTGAAAAGAAAGTAGATAGTACTAGAAATAAAGCAATATTTATGTAAGGTGGGACAATTCTTAGTCGCATGCAGATATGGGAGTCAAGGATTGGCCTCATACAGATATGGCAGGCAAGGATTAGCCTCATGCAAGTATTGAGGCAAGGATTAGCCTCATGTAAATATGGAGGCAAGGGTTAGCCTCATGCAAAGAAGGAGGCAAGGATTAGCCTCATGAATTTATGGAGGCAGGGTTTAGCCTAATACAAAGATGGAGCTAGGAGTTAGCCTCATGCAAATATGGAGGCAAGGACTAGCCTCATGCAAATGCGGAGGCAGGGATTAGCCTCATACAAATATGGAGGATTGGATTACCCTTATGGAAATATTGAGGCAAGGATTAGCCTCATGCAAATATGGAGGCAAGGATTAGCCTCATACAGGTATAGAGGTAGGGATTAGCCTCATACAGATATGGAGACAGTAAATAGCCTTATGCAGATAGGGAGGCAGGGATTAGCCTCGTGCAGGTATGGTGGTAGGGATTAGCCTCATGCAGATATGGAGACATGTATTAGCCTCATGCAGGTAGCGAGGTAGGTATTAGCCTCATGCATATATGGAGGCAAGTATTAGCCTTATGCAAATAGGAGGTAGGGATTAGCCTTATACAGATAGGGATTAGCCTCATGTAGATAGGAAGGCAAGGATTAGCCTCACGTAAATAGGGAGGCAAGGATTAGCCTCATGCAAAATATGGAGGCAAGAATTAGCCTCATTCAAATATGGAGGCAATGATTAGCCCATGCACGATGTGGGATAGGGCTTAGTCCTATGCAAAGAGCAAGAAGCATATAAGAGTGGCGTATGTCTTAACTTGAGATACATTTGGTGTCTGATGGCCTAATTGATTGTAATCTTACTAGGTGCATATATTTGCGGATGTTATCATTATGTTAGGTGTGCCTGCGTTCAAATAAAAATTGTAATTTTCATGCAGGGAGGTTCGTTCGTTCCTTTGTCCGCTGGCCTTGCTTTGCTCTGTTCTGGAGGCCTTTCCAAGTTTCCCTGGATAACACTTGACTGTTACATAAATAATGTTTTCAAAAACTATGCAATTATTGATAAAAATAGAGTAATCTTAGAATCATATTGATATATTAATTATTTTTAGATGAACTAGTGATCGTAACACATTTCAGAGACATTGCAACTTTCTTGTGTTAGAATTTTAAGGGTCCTCCTCAAAATTCTGCCCCAGTTTGGTAGATGATCTTTTAACCATTTATGGATAATGAACCTTGTTGATCCTTCTTCGGAATTTTGAGAATCCTTCTCAAAATTTTGCCCCAGTTTCTTAACCGATTTCTGACTGCCTGACATATGTTTGCGTTTGCTGGACTTGCTTCAAAATTTTGATGGTCCTCCTCGAAATTCTACCCCAGTTTTTGATCTTTGGGAAAAATTGAAATTTTATTATGATATGACCGAACCCGTAAGGTTGCCTACGTACCCCCCCTTAAAAGAGAATTAAGTCAAGCGTAGTTCAATTACATCAGATGAGGAAATATAAATAATCTAAGCATAGTATCTCTTGACTGCATTTGCATTGATTGGTTTTGGCTAGATTTATATATCCATTTCTTCAAGTATGAGTGGTCCTCCAATCAGTACCCTGTGAACTATGTACGGACCTTGCTAGTTGGGACAGAATTTCCATTTGGCTTCATCTTGATGAAGGAAGATCTTCTTCAGCACCAACTGTCCTGGTGTAAATTGCCTTGGTTTGACCCTTTTGTTGAAAGCTCTAGACATTCTGATCTGATAAATTTGGATGTGACACACTGCATTCATCTCTTCCCATTGATCAGGGCGAATTGTTCTTAGGGACTCCGTATCCACTCTCATCGCTGAGTTCAACTTCCTGTATGATTCTTAATGAAGGAATATATACCTCGACTGGGAAGATAGTCTCACTACCATAAACCAACATGTAGGGAGTTGCCCCAGTTGATGTGTGAATTATAGTGCGGTATCCCAATAAAGAAAAAATAGCTTCTCGTTCCATTGTTTTCGGTTCTTTACCATCTTCCTTAGTATCTTCTTGACGTTTTTGTTGGCGGCCTCTATGTCTCCATTCATTTGAGGTCTGTAGACTGTGAAATTCTTGTGCTTGGTTTTGAAAGTTTCATACATATATTTCATAAGATCACTATTGAGATTGGCAGCATTATCAGTAACAATGGACTCGGGAACTCTGTATCGGCAAAAAACACGATCCTTGACAAAATCTACAATGACTTTCTTGGTCATAACTTTATAAGATCTATCCTCTACCCATCTTGTAAAGTAATCAATGGCTACCAGAACAAACATGTGTCCGTTTAAAGCAGTAGGCTCAATCAGACAAATGACATCTATTCCCAACGTGGCGAATGGCCAAGGTGAGCTTGTTGCATTGAGCTCATTCGGTGGAAATTTTATCTTATCAGCATGCAACTAACATTGAAACCATTTGTGTAGATATAGATACAATCTGTCTCGATGATCATCCAAAAGCAATAGACCCTAAGTATTTTCTTAGCCAAGACAAAACCATTCATGTGTGGGCCATTTGTCCCGGCATGTACATCCTCAAGTAGCTCAGAAGCTTCCTTTGCATCGACATATCTTAGCAATCCCAAATCAGGAGTTCTTCTCTGCAAGTTTCATCCACTGTGGAAGAAGTGATTGGAAAATCTCCAGAGTGTGCATTCCTGAGTCCGGTTTGCATGTTCCCGATATTCTCTCTTTGAAAAATACTCCTTGATGTCATGGAACCAAGGCTTATATGTTTTTCTTCGACATGAGCACAATATGGCATCTGATTATGGATCCTCACCAGAATGGGTTCAATATAACTCTTATTTGGATGTTGTATCAAAGATGGCAAGGTGTACAATGCATCGACAAACTTATTAAGAATTCTAGGAACATGTTAGAATTCTATCTTCGTGAACCTCTTTCTCAATTCCTGCACATGGTGTGGATATGGAAATATCTTGGAATTCTTGGTAGCCCACTCTCCTTGTACTTGGTGCACAAGCAAATCTGAATCATCTATTACCAATTCGATTGCCATGTTGAGTCCTAATATGCAGGCTTTATACTCTGCCATGTTGTTTGTGCAATAAAATCTGATTTTGGTAGATACGGGATAATGTTGACCCGTTTCTGATACTAAAACTGCTCCAATGCCCACTCCTTTGAAATTTGCAACTCTGTAAAAGAATATCCTCCAACCATCGTATACTTCTGTAATGTCTTCTCCTACGAATGATACTAGTTCGTCTAGAAAATATTATTTCAAGGGTTCGTAATATCCTCCTACCGAGTTTTCAGCAAGTTGATGTTCCAATGCTTGTCCTTTGACCGTCTTTTGAGTTACTTAGACGATGTCGAACTCACTTAATAGTATATACCACTTGGCTAACTTCCAAGTCGGCATGGGTTTCTGGAATATATACTTCAGAGGGTCCATCCTGGAGATGAGTTATGTAGTGTAGGCACCAAAATAGTGCCTTAAATTTTGAGCTGTCCAGGTCAAAGCACGGCAAGTGCTTTCCAGCAGAGAGTACCATGCTCCGTAAGGTGTGAACTTCTTACTTAGGTAGTATATGGCCTGCTCCTTCTTCCTGTTTCGTCATGTCCCCCCAGAACACATCCGAATGCTCTGTCAAAGGCAGATAGCTAGAGTAGCAAAGGTCTCCCGGGCTCTAGTAGGACCAAAACTGGTGGGGTGGATAAGTACTCTTCGATTTTGTCGAAAGCCCTTTGACAGTCCTCTGTCCAGCTTGTTTCGGCATCTTTCCTTAACATTTTGAAGATCAGTTCACATGTGACTAAGGACTGTGCTATGATTGACTAATATAGTTAAGACGTCCTAGGAAGGTCATCATGTCTTTTTTGCTCTTAGGTGGGGGTATTTGAATAACCTTGACTTTAGATGAATCCAACTCTATCCCTCAACGACTAATGATGAATCCTGATAACTTTCTTTCGGGGAACCTCGAATGCACACTTTGTGGGGTTCAACTCCAAGCTGTACCTCCTCATCCTGTCAAAGAACTTTCTCAAGTCCGCTATGTGATCAACGACCCTCTTGTATTTGATAGTGACATCATCCACCTACACCTATATTTCCTTGTGTGTCATTTCATGGTAGATGGTTGTCATGGCTCTCGTGTAGGTAGCCCCGGCATTCTTTAGATCAAATAGCATTATCATGTAATAGTATACCTCTAAGGTGTGATAAAATCTATTTTCTCTACGTCTTCTTTGTCCATCCAGATCCAGTGATAACCCGCAAAGCAATCCACAAAGGATTGGAGTTCATGCTTGGCGCAGTTTTCAATCAAAATGTGTATGTTTGGAAGTGGAAAGTCATCCTTCGGACTTCCTCTATTTATATCCTGATAGTCAACGCATACCTTGCCTTTCCCATCCTTGTTCGGAATTGGCACAATGTTAGCTAACCAAGTTGGGTACTCAACCACCCTGAGAACTTTGGCTTTAATCTTCTTAGTAACTTCCTCTTTGATTTTTAGACTCATGTGTGGTTTGAACTTCCAGAGTTTCTGTTTTACTGGCGGATACATGAGATTAGTAGGTAACTTGTAAGCTACTAAGGACGTGCTCAAACCGGTCATGTCATCATAAGACTATGGGAAAATGTCCTCATATTCTTTTATGAAATGGGCGTATTCTTCCTTCTTTGTTGGTGAGAAGTGAATGATGGTGCGAGTCTCCTTTAACGATCTCGGCGTTCACCAAATTTACTACATCAGTTTCGTCCAGATTAGCCTTAGGCTTAGGCCTCGGGTATTTCATCTTCTTAATCACTATTTTTATGTTGTGTTGCCTCATTACATGTCACATTCACCGGTTAATCAGGAAAAGTAATAATAACAATGTAGAAAGAAAAAATATAAAAATAGTAATGAATAACAAATAGCAAATGCATTTGATTTAAACTGAAAAATCATCCAGACAAGTACGACACGATGAATCTAGCATTTATTTTGAAACAAGTAAATTTTTTTAAAAAATACTGGAAATATTGAATGCCTAGAATGGCTATAGAGGTAAAATATGCCAAGCTACCCAGGGACTTGGCGGGCTCGGGATGGTGTGGCGGTCCAGTTCCTTAGAACAGCTCCCTTCTTTACTTTCTGAATAGTGAGGACTTCTTCCTCCTCCTCCTCAATTATGGCACTGAAATCCTTGTCTTAATCCTCCTAGAACAAATTCTTCAACCCAGCTAATGCCTCATCTTTTGTGGTTCCCCATATTGTATCATCTTGGTGAAAAGCTTGATTTAGACGTAGCACTGGTTGCTCAAGAGGGTAATACGGTCCGCACTATAGAGGCGACCATTCTTTTTATTCTTGCCATGTGTACTGATATCTGAGCCCAAAGGTTGTACCATGACCCTTCAGCCCTATCGATTTAGTGATATCTTTGAGGTTCTTCCCCAATCCTTTATCGGGTTCATATCAAGACCACTCTAATATGCTTTTTATTTTACTGCTCCAACATTTATCTTTCTTAATAGCATTGACACGTTTAATGTGATGAGAGGTTTCCCCTCCTAGCCTTCTTCTATGTCCAATAACCGGGATGGTTTGACTAGTGTAAATGGGGTTACTCCCACCTCTGTGAATGATTAGCTCCTGACGATTCCATTCGAACTTCACGGCTTGTTGTAGTGTGGAAGGCACGGCTCAACGAAAGGGATCCATGGTTGGCCCAACAGAATATTATATGAGGTTGGTATGTCGAGCACCTAAAACTCGACGTCGAACCATGTTGGCCCCATCTACAAGAAAATGTTCATTTCCCCGATTGTGGCCCTTTGGTACCCATCAAAAGCTTTCATGTTCATGATTCCTACCAGTATTTCATGGAAACCATTGTCTAACCTATTCAGAATGTCCAACGGAAAAATATTGAGGCTTGAACCTCCATCAGCCAAGACACTAGTAATGAATTTGTCTTTAAATTGCACTGTAATATGCAATGCTCGATTGTGATTCAACCCCTCAGGTCGTAGCTCATCTTCATGGAATATGATCTTATGACTTTCCAGTACTTGTCCCACCATATTGGCCATCTCTCTGTCGGTGATATTATTAGGTACATAAGCTTCACTTAGCACTTTCATTAAAGCGTTCTTGTGCACCTCTAAATTTTGCAGCAATGGCAGGATGGATACTCATTTGCTTGTACTTTCCTCCACAGGTCATCTGGCCCTGTTTCAATGACAGGTTGTCTGGTAGTGGCATCCTTACTTGGTCCACCCAAGTGTTCAGGTGTATACACTCTTCCATTACTAGTCATTCCTTTGGTAACATCGTATTCCCTTATCTTTTCCTTTCTCTTTCGCCTAGCCTCGGTAACATAATCCCAAGGTATTGCTTTTGAGTCAAAAGGAGGTGTGGTTGATACTGTCACTACGAAAGTTGTGACCATTTCTTCTTCAAACGAAGCAGGGGTGGCCGCACGTGGAGCCACCTTTACCTTAAATGGCACTGGTGTAGTTGTCTCAACATCTATCGGTGATAGAATCTCTACCATAATAGGAGTAAGTGTGACTGGAACTTTAAAGTCATCACCTTCTCGAATAAGCTTAATTGAGCCCTCAAGGTCCCATTCTTCGTTCGTCTCCATCACATGTACTACACCACCTCTATGATCATGGAAGGGAGTTGTTGTGGACATTAGGTGCAGCTTCCTTTGCCTGTATGACCTTGTTGTCAATTAGCATCTAGATATTCAATGTTCGGCACTCATCAGTGGTATACCCCTTCATACTGGAATGATACACACAAGTTTTGTTTGAATTGACCCATTGGGAGGGATTTTCGAATGCCATAGCGGGAACGGGAGTGATGTACGCTGCATCTTTCAACCTTTCATACAACAGTTCGGTGGTCTCAGTAATTGCGGTCTATTGTCTAGAAGGCTTGCGGTCAAAGTTGTGTCTTGGTCTTGGATTATTTTGGCGAGTTGGTAGTGTAGATATGTGATTTTTCACCCTCCCCAAGATTTTTTATATTTTAGCACATAAATATTTAATTTAGGCCTAATATAACTATTTAAACTATTTTTGACTTCTTTACTTTATTTTGGTAATAAAAATTAAAATTACAAAAAATACTTTAGCTTACGTATCTTTCATAAATTTAAATAAAAAAATATACAAAAAAGAGTACCTTATTTTTGCCTTTACATAATCTAGAAAACACAAAAAATATATAATTGTTTCATTATAGATTTTGCATTGTGTAGTTTTTTTATCTTATTTTAAACTGAGTCAATTAAGGTGTTGGTTCATAATTTTAAGAGTTTTAGAAACCAGTTTTTGGCCCAATTCGAATTAGTCCATTAAGCCTAGGAACCCTTCTAGACTCTTCTTTGGAATAGAAACAAATAAAAAGACCCACAGGACCTAATACACAAAAGAACTAGGGACTAATTGGCAAAGTACACAAAAAATACACCAAAACCTAGACCATACCTTTAAAGTACTGCTTAAAAATCAGAAAAGGGAACAACAAAAAAGGACTCCAAAAATTCTTTACGCTGTGCGCAACACAGACCCCCCCACCCCTCCCCCCCCCCCCCC
>MU715527.1:175513-185932 GCA_026770625.1 Nicotiana glauca
TTCTTCAACCTAGCAACCATCACCTTGAATCTCCAGAAAATGAACAACCCTGACCCATCAATCTGTTCTCGATCTACTCCAGAACCCTAGAGCAGCTGCGTCGTCGACATCCATAGAAGTCTAACACCACCAACACAAACAACTCCAGTCATTCTTTTTCATCACCCAACTCGCCAGAAAACACACAGAGAGAGAGCAGGAAAGAACGGAAACTAATTCTAATAAAGAGCAGCTCCATCTTCTTCAACTAGCTTCACCTGAACCTTCCTCATCTTCCTTGAACAAAAATGGATGAACCCTAAAGAACCTAGCAGCGTTAGCTCACCGGATATGGACATCAGCGACAAAAATAGGGAATAAGATTGGATAGAGAGGGAGGGAATGAATAGATCTGGATTCAAAAATGATAAGGTTTGATTGAGTTGAGTTTCGTTGTAGTTGTCGCACTTGTTTGAGGTTTGATCGAGGTTCCATTCGAGTCCGTGTTTGTTAGTTGAGCGTTGAAACAGTGTTGTGAATGAAGTTGTATTTCATCGAAAGTTCAGCATTGTTCGACGTCAAATTGTTAGCATAAAGTTCAGTCGTAGTCGTTCCATTTTCTATGAAGTTTTAGTTTCAAGCTTGTTCCTTTCATTGTATTTTGTTCTGGTACTATGTTATTAAACACATGTATTTTGTTCAGCATTGCTCGACGTCGAATCGTTAGCATAAAGGTCAACCGTAGCTCATTTTGTTTTCTATAAAGTTTTAATTTCAGATTTGTTCCTTTAATTGTATTTTGTTCTGGTGCTATGTTGTTAAACACATGTTCTATTTTTTTGTGAAATTTGTATGAATGAGCCATTAACTCATTATGGTTTTGTTTTGTGTTCTTAGTTGCTTAATTTCATTACTATTAGTGTAGTTAGCAAGTTTCGAAAGCGTAATCTCTTATGGTTGCCTGTTCTTGATTGCAAAATTCTTGGCTCTTTCAGTTGCAAAGTTTTAGTTTCAGATAAGTGGCATACCTATTTTAACTGTATTTTTCCCTTTATAAATTAAAATAATGAGGAAAGGAAGACAAATATACTTGTCAGTAATTAAGCCTCTTAATAATTGGTTTGATATTTGGATAAAGAACCCAATATGTTTCTTTGATTGATTTGGGCCTAGATTGAGGCGTGGCGTGCTAAAAAAATCTAAAACTGCATAGCCCTCATTTAGTTATCTCTTTTTAAATTCTTATAACTTGAGGCGAGCCATTTAGCAAATTTTTGTTGACCTCGCAAAGTTAAAAATGCGTAGTTGCTTTAGGCGCGTTATTTTAATAATTTATCTTCCTAAATTCGGGTGCGCGTTTATGTGACCCAAATCCAAATCTCAACAATGCTAAAATACGTCGAAGATTGTGGGTGCATTTATGTGACGTGGTTAAAGACGTATTTTAATAATATTGAAATATTCCTAAATTAAATAAGAGAAGTTAAAAGTTAAAATTGCGCATTGGTTCAAAATATTTTAAAATTAGATAATTAAGCAGAATATAACAGTTGAGCAACCATGCTAGAACCACAGAACTCGGGAGTCCCTAACACCTTCTCCCGGGTTAATAGAATTCCTTACCCGGATTTTTGGTTCGCGGACTATTAAACAAAGTCAATCTTTTCCTCAATTCAGGATTCAACTGGTGACTTGGGACACCATAAATCTCACAAGTGGCGAATCTAAATCTAATAAATAATCCTGTTTCGATTGTTACTTAAATTGGAAAAAGCTTCCTTTATACCCTTCCGGGGGTGTAGTGAAAAAGGAGATGTGATAGCTCTGGCAACTCTACTGGGGATAGGAACCCAAAACTTCAGTTTAGGGTTCGAGAATTCGAGCTTGGAATAATTGTTGTATTTGGCTTTGTTTATTATCTGATTTGATACATGTTTGGGACTAATGTGCAAAATATTGCTTTTTACCGCTTTGATGTTATTTGAACTTTATATATAAAATACTAAGAAATCCTGCTCTTCTCATCTTCGAGGTTGTGCTCGCTGGTCGAGTCTCCTTATTCTGTTAGTGTCATACCGTGGAATAAGAAAGAGGCTTAGACAAGTTACTAAGCGGGATGGCCTTTTGGTTCCCGGTACGTAGCCCCCTCCTCGACTCTAGTTGTCCGCTTAGGTACACAGTCTAGAACATATACCCAGGTTTTGAACTTAGAATAACTCAGCCTCATGCTGGATCCCTAGTAGGAACGTTTATTTGCATCATGTGCATTTGACTTAGGGGACTCAACACAGGGGTTGGGTCCGTCTAAGACAGGTGTATCCAAAATAACAGACCATCTTGATGCATCCCGTGGGCTACAAGTTGCATTTATCCAATGGTAAAAGAGTCATTTGGCAAACCAATGATAGTTGAGGGTAAGTTAAAAAAAATAAAAATGAAAAAAAAACAAGAAGAAAAAAAAAAAAGAGAGGGTAAAGTGTGAAAATAAAGCGAGTGGGGCCCAGTTTTAATTTTCTTTCACATTTTTTCAAGAAAAAAAATGAAAATTCAAAAAATTCAAAAAATAAAGATTTTGCACTTTTTCATCATTTTTCGTAAATCAAAAAATCAAAAAAAAATAAAGAAAAACCACATTTTTTTGCATGTTTCATCATTTTTCAAGAAAAAAAGCAAAAAAAAAACATATTTTCTATAAATTAGCCTTTTTTTTTTATTAATTCTCGTCCGTATCCAATCTGCCCGAACTACACATACATGATTCTCGTCTTTCGGGCGTGATACGTAGGCAACCCACATAGGGTCTGGTCTTTCTAGTAAATCTTAGGTTCTTGGCTTTGTGAGGTCTAAGCCAAATTTTGCACTTCTAGCCACCTTTTGGCTGAATAAGTCATTTAGCAAAAATAACCTCAATCATGTCTTGCATGCATCTAGTAGGGAATGTTTTTGTCTCACATAGTGTTGGTTTAAGTTTTCTCATACATGTGTGGATCTACTTACCAGAGTTTGAGCATGACACATAACCCAGGATCACTGCATTCATAAGTTGCTTAAGGAGATTTTTATTTTATGTCGTCTTTTACTTTCTAGTTTTGTGTAGTAATGTCGAGTTTTTTATTTCTATTGTATTTTGCATCCGAAAAAATGTGTTGCACCTCAAAAATCCAAAAAAAAAATGTTGCATTTTATATTTCCGTTATAAGTTTTCTTTAGAAATACTAATCCTAGAAATAGAAAATAAAAAATTGAAATTGAGGTTATTTTTCCTTTAGACAATTAATATCTAGGACTTAAAATGAATTGTTTTTATGTTTCCTTTAAGTATATTACGATTAAAATTCAAAAAAAAAAGAGAATTTTCTTTTAGTACTTCTTTAAAAGCTTTCTCTAAGGTGTTGATTCAAAAATCCAAAAAGATTTTCTTTTGAGGTGTTCCTTTGGGAAATTAGTGAAAAATGAAAAAAAATTCTTCTTTTTTTCATTAGAACTTTAAGATATTGTACATAGAAGAAAAAAAACAACATACATTATCTTTGGTTTATTTTCAGAGTTTCTCTTTTAGGCAATCAAAAATAAAATCCAAAAATATTTATATTGCTTGTTTCGAAATCTTGTATTAGGATATCAAATGAAAATTCAAAATATTTATCTGTGGTTTATTCTTTAGATTTTCTTCCTAAAAAAAAAGAAAACAAAGGAGAATGTCAGTTTGTTTACTTTACTCTCGATCCTCCAGAACTAAGCAAAGATCCGATTCATGCGGGGTCATGATACGTAGGCAACCTACATAGGTTCGATCGAATCATTTTTTTAATTTATTAAAAAAAAAAAAGTGTGATGACCCAAAATCCACTAAGGGTCGTGGTGACGCCGGACACCGTTGTCAGGCAAACCAATTAGAATACTTAATTTAAATTCTCGTTATAATAATTTTGAAAACATTTCTTTTATACAATTTAAACAAGTCTCTGTATATTCGTTCGAATGAATAATAAAATATTAAAACAACTAGTAAGATCTCCGAATGAATCCATATACATCCCCAGAACTCAGTGTCACAAGTAAATGAGCAACTGCTGATAAGAAAAATAAAATACAACCTCTGTCCGAAATGCAGTGGACAGGGAATAAAATACAAATGCTGAAAGGAACTACACTAGCTGCGGTCTCCTCCAATGATGCAGCTCACCTAGTCCTAGAAATATCCGTGCTGCTACGCCCAGTAGGCCGCTAGAGGTATATATACCCATGCAACAAAAATGCACAGAAATGTAGTATGAGTACGCAATCAACGTGTACTCAATGAGTATCCCGTCTAATCTCGAAGAAGTAGAGATGATATGGCGAACTTCGACACTCACTAGAGGTCAATTAACAATATTCTATAAATGCGAGAAAAAATCATGGATTTATATAATAGTTCAAATTCGCGAAGCCAGAAAACAAGTAAACACCTTCAACAATTAATCAAGGGCTTCCAAAGTTAATTCTTTATTACCTTGTCAATTTATCTCAAGCTATGAAGGGCAAATTTCACATTTAAAATTTTCCAAACGACTAATAACATGCGCAAATCACACTGATGCGACGGCCCGATCCAACAGGAATGTAAACTGTGCACTGCCGAGGGTCAAGCGGCCCAAACCAATAGATGCATCTATTTAATTTGCCGAGGCGTTCGGCCTGTTCCATAAATAAACATATACCCTGCTCGCGAATCGTGCATGCGACACAGGTACACATAAAATACATGCTCAAGTAGCCAATTAGGAATGCATCGGGGATATTTTTCCAAATAAGACAATTTCTCTATATAACAATTCAGGAAAAATTATATTTAATCTCTTTTTAAATTCATTTAGTAATGAAGGGTGATTTAAACAATTCAAGCTATCAATGGGTTCGTGAATAATTTCAAGTATAACTTGCTTATGGGTCCTAACTACCCGGACAATAGCATAATAGTAGCTACGCATGGACTCTCGTCACCTCGTACGTACGTAGCCCCCACAAATAGGATCATATAATCAATTATTACACCTATGGGGACATTTTCCTCTTACAAGGTTAGAAAGGAGACTCACCTCGCTCCGAAGACTCACAACCGGCATTCTACATTCTTCCGAATGCTTGAACCAACGCACAATTCACCAAAACTAGCCAATTAATTATAAACTAATGATAACATGCTCAAATACTTGTTAACAATTAAAGTTATACAAATTCCCAACTTCACTTGGTGAAATCTCAAAAATTCCCTCGGGCCCACATGCCCGGATTCTGAAATTTCTCGAAGATAAAGATTACCCATGACCTTAGGAAGTCAAACGTATAATTTTCCCTAATTCCATGCTCAAAATCATGGCTAAATTTCAAGAATAAAATTTTCTATGTTTTCTACCAAAACCTCAATTTTTATACAAATTTTCATGCCCAAATCCTTACTATTGATGATGAAAAACCTCTCTTAAAGCTCCCCATAATCTCCCCAAGCCATGAAAAATGAGGGAAATGAACCCAAATCACGATTTAAAACGCCCTTGCTGGCTCCAGGTATATTCGCTTCTGCAGAACCATTCCCGTTTCCGCGGTCCCGCTTTTACGGAAAAGATTCCGCTTCTGCAGTCCCTGGGCTCCAACCCATTTTCCCTTCTGGGATGACCCCACCGCTTCTGCGGTCCTCTTATGCGGATATAGGGCCGCTTCTGCGGTCCTGGGCTGCCTCCCCTCTAACCGCTTCTGTGGCTTTTTCCTCGCTTATGTGGGGCCGCTTCTGCGGTCCCATTTCCGTAGAAGTGGAAATACCAGCAACAAGGAAACCTCAACCTTCTCAAAAATCCATTTTCGATCCGTTAACCACCCGGAATCCTCCCAAGGCCCCCGGGACCTCAACCAAAACTACCAACCAATCCCAAAACTTACGGACTTGCTCGAGGCTTCAAATAATATCAACAACGCTAAAACCATGAATTACACCCTGATTCAAGCTTTATGAACTTTGAACTTTCCAACTTCTATTTCCGATGTTTAAACCTATCAAATCACGTCCGATTGACCTCAAATTTTGCACACAAATCATATTTGACATTACGGACCTACTCCAACTTCCAGAATCGGATTCCGACCTCGATATCAAAAAGTCCACTTTCGGTCAAACTTCTCAAAAACCTTCAAATTTCTATCTTTAGCCAAATGGCTTCAAAATGGCCTACGGACCTCCGAATTCATTTACGATCATGCTCCCAACTACAGAATCACCATACAGAGCTACTCCCAGTCTCGGAATCCACAACAGACATTGATAACACTGAAATGCTCTTCAAGCCAAACTTATGAAATTCCTTCTAAAATTTCAACTTCCACAATAGGCGCCAAAACGCTCCCTGCTTATCCAAAACCCGATCCGGGAACATTCCTATGTCCGAAATCATCATACGAACCGGTTGGAACCTTAATATCCATATTCCTAGGTTGTTCACTCAAAATTCAAATCCTAGTTCATTTCTTTCAACTTTAAGCTTCCGAAATGAGAATTCTCTTCCCAAATCGACACTGAACTTCCCGAAATTCAATTCCGACCGTGCGTACAAGTCATAATTCTTGAAATGAACCTGTTCATGGCCTCCGACTGCTGAATGGAGCGCTAGTACTCAAAATGACCGGTTGGGTCGTTACATTCTTTCCCACTTAAACATACGTTCGTCCTCGAATGTGCTGAGAACTATACGGATGTAGTCTGAAATCACTGTTTAACTTCTTATGCACCTTCCCTTGCTACCACAATTCAGTTGAGCACATAAGCTCGATAAATTCTGAAGATATTCCCTTTTATTCAAGCAAATATGCCTTAGAGCCTGATTCCAACATCAGGAATCCTATGCCAGGCCAGTTTCCAACATACAATAACCGTATAAATCACTACACATTGTACTCAAACATGACTGCATAACTTTGTTGGATTCTTACTTTGCAACACTTAGTCCATAGGACCACAATAGCCTTTTTCTGATCAACTTGGTCAAAATCCTAATAATCTAATATTCCCATTGCACACCATGATATATACAGGTCTTACTCTATCCTTTACCATACCACCATGAAGAAAGAGATGTACCAACATTCATAATCGACTGCCGAGTAAACAAAACATTAGGTCTATACTCCTGACAAAACCTTCACCTCATTCAGAACCAAATAATGGTCTTATCTCCATAACATACCTCATATAGCTGAATTGCACAGAATCCTAGATCAAGAGATCTCGTCTCATCCGAGATGACTGCTCAGGCATTAAGCCACCCCAAAAATTGTTAAAATCTCATATGATGCTGCCATGCGCCAATATGCCACCAATTCGAATACAATGCCGAAGGAAAATGAACTCTGGAAGGAAGTACCTAACTCCCGCACTACTACGGACTTTCCTTAGAAAATAGGAAGCAGGACATACAAAATTAGTGTATAGAAAACTACACTCAACATCACACTGTTGTAGCGTGCAACCCGATCCCTACAGCATAACCATGGTGGCGTGCCACCCGATCCTCGCAATATAATCATGGCGGCGTGCCACCCGATCCAAGTAACATACCCATGGCGGCGTGCCACCCGATCCACTCGTAGAACTCACATAATGAGATATACATCGGGCCAAGCTGCCCATTACAACAAGATATCAAATTTGGTCACAAACACGCTAAGTGCATAATACCATCCCCGAGGGAACATACAGCGCCATAAGCTACAAAACTCAACCACAACTGAGGTGCGATATACAAATCTGAATCCCAAGAGCCATCTTGCTCACAATACATCACTGCCACGCTGATCCTCAACACATACACAATTTCTTAGGCTATCTCACAACTCACACGACGCAATTAATCACTATATGAAATATCTGACAACGAGATAACACCCTGACTACTCCATAAGGAGCGCGCTACTGAAATGAACACAACTGGCCTGACATAGAGCACATATTCAAATTTAAACCTATCCACCCACCCTAAGTTGATCCTGGTCACACCAAGTTAAGCCAATAAACTTTCAAACGCCCATAGTAACTCCTTTTTCCTCATAACTCATAAGTACAACCATCATATCCAGGCAACCTCCTTGGTTCATAACCTAATATACAAAGAGCCCTTCAGGCCTAAATTGCCAAATTAATGATAGTACCACAATCCTCACACTTGGTTTAAATATATAATTAATCAAGTGACTACATATCATGCTTATACAAGCTTCCCCTGGGGCACACTTCAAAAACCTTTCGAAATAAATAATGGGTCCGCTCATCCAAACCATCTGCCGCACTAACGCTGAAAAGCGATCAAGAATCTTAACCAAGATGCAAAGCCTTTTTCACAAAACATCGATCTCCGGTGGCGCTGAAAACAACACCAGTTTACTTTAAACACCGAAACTCCTTTCTGGCCCATCCGAGCTTGCGAAATCTTTTTCCATACCGAAGGATATGCAAATCTCTAAGTAGTGGCCCAAGCTACCATATTCCTTCCGGAACCCGCTTCCACGTAACAAGCCATAACAGAAGAATGCTTTTGAATAATGTCAATTACGGCGGCCGGCAAATCTCACTCGTACCACCACAACTCATACACATAAGTTGATCACGCTGAATGAACTGATCACAGACCCCAACATACCAAATTTAACTATGGCTAATCAATCCCTTTCCTTCCAATTTATGCTTGATTGCTTTGGAAATAATACTAACTCTCTTCAACACATAACATACTCCATCTACACTCACCCCGAGTAACCTTGAATCGCGAGACCATGCTATCTCGAATCTTACGAATTATTTCACATTTCTCAAATGCTACGCACAAGGTAACATATTATAGAACATTCTGGGCACCTTCTAATAAGCTGCTACAAAGCTTGATTCGTAGTTGTACTTATAGGCTTGAAATCATTAGGTACCACACCTTATCTTTTGAGTTCCACTAGGAATGTTGCTGAGAGAAACCTGCTCTGACTTGATCCCGAATATAATCAGCTCCCTGAATCTTCTAGCATACTAATACCCTCCCAATGAAGCACCTGGAAGAGTCACTTCTTTTTTAACCCGCTTCTATACAAGTGATAAATCCTGAATCTTTTCCCAAGTTCGAACATGAACCCATAAGGCTAACCATAGCACATCTTTAATAATTTCGCTGCTCAAATTACTAGTTATGGTAGTTTTTTTTTTCCGTAGCTGGGATAACCCTCAGTATGCAAATAACCAGAAACCTCACGGGTAGTTAACCATGCAATCCAATCATAGGCGGTGGGAATCTCACACTTAGCTTGAAGCAATTATTACAAAACTCTAGAGTACACTAGGATTCTCAATCTATTATTGACATAACCTTGCGCAATCAATTCCCAGCATTCGATATCTTACCATAGAAACCCAATTGGATGATCTAAATCATTTAACAACACTCACACAATAGTTGTAAGGTCCCATAAAAATCTTGTGCTCAAAACCTAGTAGCTCGTAGTGCCAAGGTCCGAATATATGTTAGGAATGTGTAGGATTCTTTGTGGAAAGCTTGCGAGTTGCGGTTCGGACCCTTTTTTCTAATTTTGCACTTAAAAATCAAAAGAATCAAAATTTTCCAAAAAATTTCCATTATTCGGTCGAGAATGCAGTCGTGGATCAGGTATGCGGACCGCATTTCTGCCGCAGAGTTAACCAGTGAGTTAACCGAAATTGAAGTTGAAAAAGCGGTCCTATATGTGATCGCAAAATCAATATGCGGACCGCATAATCATCGCATATATTCCTCAAGGATTTGTGGAGGTCAATTCTGTGGTGCAAAATGCGACCGCATAACAGGAATGCGGAGTGCATTCCTGTCGCAGACCCAATCAGACCCGTCAGAGTTTTGGGTGTATTTCTGCGGTCCACTCTGCGGATCGCATTTCAATTCTGCGATCGCAGATTGCGACCACAGATCTTCCTCGGGCTCCTATTTTTCTAAATTTTAAAAATCGAGCCCTTCTTAATAAAGCAACTCAACCCCTCATTTTAACGATCTTTCTAAGCAAAAATAAGAGAGGGGGCAGAAAGGGTCTTGGGAGAGAAAGTTATCTTCTCCAAAATTTGGTTCTTCAAAACCATCCGGGCCAGGAAATTTCAAGCTTATTTTCATACCCCTTTTCTTACAAGTAAAATCCCCAACCTTTCTCATTGAATTTCCGGTTTAAACTAGGGGTGGGGGAGTCTCATGCATTGGTCCTTGAAAATAATGGTAGAAATCATACATGCATGTTTATTAAAACCTAAAATCTAGTAGGAGTAATTAGGTGGGAGTGAAGACTTATGCAAGGAAGGGGTTAATAACCTAAATAAGTTTAAGTAGCAATTGTGAACTTTAATTCTAAGTTATGTGTATTAATTTGTGCACTATATTGACGTTGCTAGAT
>MU715527.1:194529-205277 GCA_026770625.1 Nicotiana glauca
ACGATTGATGTTAATGTTGCTTCTCTTATTCTTATGTTATCAATGTTGTTGGTATTTCCTGATTCTTATAATGTTCATAGGGAAGAGGTAGTCCTAATAACGCGTACAAAGGATACCTTACATCACTCCTAAAAGTTTATAACGTAATTCCATGAGTCAAGCATGCACTATATATATATGTATCTATTTCACTCTACCGAGCCGCGCTATAGACGGCCAGGTACGGCACCTACTGTGCAACCACTGATCAGTTGGGTTTTACCGAGCTCCACCTGGCCGGGTACGATCTACCGAGCCTTGTGATGGCCGGGTATATTTTTACCGAGCCTATTACGGCCGGGAACGATATGATGATGATGCCCACAGAGGCGTATGTTTTAAAAGCTTATATATTTATACATATGTATCATGCATTTCATGTCAGTAGCCCTCAAAGGTACTCAGATGTTACAGGTTGTATATTCTCTATCCATGCTTACATTACTGTTCGTGTTTATGGTTACCTGCCTTACATACTCAGTACTTTATTCGTACTGACATCCTTTTATTTGTGGATGCTGCATGTCGTGTTGCAGGTCCTGATAGACAGGCAGGTGTAGCTCCCCCACCACAGTAGGTTGTCCAGTTCAACAGTGATTGGCGAGATCCCTTCTCCGGACTTGCCTTGGTCCCTGTATGCATTTTTGTTATGGACATTATGGGTATGTCGGGGCCCTGTTCCAAATATGTTGCAGCACTTATGTTCCTGTAGAGGCTCATAGACATGTGTCAACTCATATATAGTTTGCTATGCCTAGTCGTCTGGTTTTTGTTGTATAGCCTTTCATGATAGCGTGGTAGATCGTACCATATATATATAGTTTCTTGATTGTCTGGTCATCCCATGTTATGTAGGTTCATGCCATCATATCTTATTATTGGTTGTCCATGATCCATGTCTACCATTTATATGTATCTCCTCAGCCCTAAAAGATAAAAAGAAGGTTAGATAAAATGTACGTTGGTGCTCGGCAAGTATGGTCGGGTGCTAGTCATTTCCCTCCAGTTTGGGTCNCTAGGAAGCAAACAATTAGTAGACGGCTTGATACAGTTGTGGGAGACAGTACCAGTCAGGTGCCCCAAGCCAGAGCGTGCCAAAGTGAGTCTCAAAGTGAGATGCCGTCTCATACCTCATCCACTCCATCTCCTCCAGAGGATATTAGGAGGAACCCAGCACCTCCAGTTCCTCCGTCTCGCACTACAGACCAGGACATGCGGAGTGCTTTCCAGTTATTGACTAGCTTGGTAGCTACTCAGACTCAGAGGCAGAATACTGGTGTTGTTGATAAACCAGTTAGTACGAGAGTTCGTGATTTTATTAATTTAGACCCTCCAGTGTTTACCGGATCAGACCCCAAGGAGGACCCCCAGACTTTTATTGACCAGGTTCATTGTACATTGCGGGTTATGCATGTTAGTGATATAGAGGCAGTAGAGTTGGCTTCTTATCGGCTACGAGATTTAGCGGTTCTCTAGTATGATAGTTGGGAGAGATCAAGGGTCCGAACGCTCCTCCAGCTGTGTGGAAGTATTTTTCTGAGGCCTTTCTTCATCACTACTTGCCAGTTGAGATACGACGAGCTAGAGCTAATACATTCTTGAACCTTACATAAGGTAATATGAATGTGCGAGAGTACAATATGCAGTTTGTTTCTTTAGCAAGGTATGCTCCCCATATGGTGGCCGAGATGAGTGATAGGGTGCATTTGTTCGTGAACGGGTTGGGACCACATTTGATAAATGAGTGCACGACATCCTCCTTGGTGGAGGGCATGGATATTTCCCGTATTCAGGCTTATGCCCAGACCCTAGAAGATCGTAAGCGCCAACAGAGGGCATATAGGGAGTAGGATAGGGGCCAGCATAAGAGGGAAAGATTTGCAAGGCATTCTGATGACTTCAGAGGCAGCGTCAGGCCACCGTTTTTGAGGAGTTCGACGCCACCTGTAGGTAGTGCTCCTCTACAGTTTCAGAGGCCTCAATATGACCGATTTACCTATTCTGGTCCAGGTCAGAGTTGGCGGGCATCAGGCTCGCAGCATCATAGGGATACTAGTCAGACGAGACCCACAACACCATGTTGTGATCAATGCGGTAAGGCCCACTTTGGACTATGTCGCCGAGGTTCTGATGCATGTTATTCTTGCGGACAGCCTAGCCATATGATGCTGGATTGTCCTAACAGGGGAGGTGATGGTATGGCTGAGCTGACTGGATCTATGTCTGGTTCCTCCACATCAGTTCGACCTCCAGCACGGTAGCAGTCGACAGGTCGTGGTAGAGGTAGAGGGGCAGTGCCGGGTTCGAGTGGTGCTCAAAATCGAACCTATGCTCTAGTAGGTCGACAGGATCACAAGTCATCTCCAGATGTTGTTACAGGTATATTGTCCATGTTTTCTTATGATGTATATGCGCTGATTGATCCGGGATCTACATTATCATATGTTACACCCTTTGTGGCTAATAAGTTTGGCATTGAACCTGAATTGATAAGCAAACCCCTTGCGGGATCTACTCCGATAGGGGATTCTGTGATTTCTAGAAGAGTATATAAAGGTTGCACAGTGATGATTTGTAGTCGTCAAACCTCGGCAAATTTATTTGAGTTAGAAATGGTTGATTTTCATTTGATAATAGGAATGGACTGGTTGGCCTCATGCTATGCAAATGTTGACTGTCGTACGAAAATGGTTAGGTTTCAATTTCCTAGTGAACCTGTCATTGAATGGAAGGGGAACGCTGCTACACAGAAAGGTAGGTTTATCTCCTATCTTAAGGCAAGAAAAATGATCTCAAAAGGTTACATTTATCATCTCGTTCGCGTTAGGGATGCGGAGGTGAAGACGCCTACTCTAAAATCAATCCCTGTGGTCAATGAATTTCCAGATGTTTTCCCAGGTGAGCTCCCAGGCCTTCCTCCTGAAAGGGAGATTGAGTTTAGCATTGATGTGTTGCCTGATACTCAACCGATCTCTATCCCTCCATACAGAATGGCCCCGGCAGAGTTGCGAGAGTTGAAGGCACAATTGAAGGACTTGCTGGATAAGGGCTTCATTAGGCCTAGCACTTCACCTTGGGGTGCGCCAGTTCTATTCGTGCGAAAGAAAGACGGGTCTTTACGGATGTGTATCGACTATCGGCAGTTGAATAAGTTTACTATAAAGAACAAGTATCCACTTCCAAGAATTGACGACCTGTTTGACCAACTCCAGGGTGCCAAGTATTTCTCCAAGATTGACTTACGTTCAGGGTATCATCAGGTGAGGGTTAAGGAGAAGGATATTCCAAAGACAGCTTTCCGAACAAGATATGGGCACTTTGAGTTCTTGGTGATGTCGTTCGGGTTAACAAATGCCCCAGCTGCCTTTATGGATCTCATGAATACTGTATTCAGGCCCTATCTTGATGTGTTCGTGATTGTATTCATTGATGACATTCTGGTGTATTCTCGTTCGGAGGCGGAACATGCGGGCCACTTACGGATAGTGTTACAGATGCTTCAAGATCGTAAGTTATATGCTAAGCTCTCAAAATGTGAATTCTGGATGAACTCAGTAGCATTCCTTGGCCATGTGATATCTGACGAGGGTATTAGTGTCGACACTCAGAAGATCGATGCAGTAAAGAATTGGCCGAGACCTACAACACCATCAGAAGTCCGTAGCTTCCTAGGGCTAGCAGGATATTATAGGCAATTTGTAGAAGGGTTTTCCTCTATATCAGCACCATTGACTAAGTTAACACAAAAAGCTACCAAGTTCCAGTGGTCTGACACTTGTGAACGCAGTTTTCAGTAACTGAAGAATCGATTGACATCCGCACCAGTGCTCACTCTCCCCGAAGGAACAAAAGGATATGTGGTATATTGTGATGCCTCAGGTATAGGTTTGGGGTGTATATTGATGCAACATGGAAAGGTGATTGCTTATGCATCAAGACAATTGAAGAAGCATGAAAAGAATTACCCGACCCATGATTTGGAATTGGCTGCAGTAATATATGCTTTGAAGATATGGCGGTACTACTTATACGGCGTCCATGTTGACATCTACACAGATCACAAGAGTTTACAATACATATTCAAGCAGAAAGAGTTGAATTTAAGGCAGCGTAGGTGGCTTGAATTACTGAAAGACTACGACGTCGAGATATTGTATCATCCCGGTAAAGCCAATGTTGTGGCAGATGCTCTCAGCCGTAAGTCAATGGGAAGCTTAGTACATATTGATGCATGTAAATGGGGGTTGACTAAAGAGCTTCATCAGCTAGCCAATATGAGAATCATATTGTTAGACTCTGATGACGGAGGTGTTACTGTACAGAATACATCAGAATAATCTTTGGTAGCCGAGGTAAAATCACGGCAATATGAAGATCCTATCTTAATACGATTGAGAGAGAGCATTCAGCAGTGTAAAATTACGGCTTTTGATATTGGAGGAGATGCGGCCCTGAGATACCAGGGCCGATTATGTGTGCCTAATATGGCAGGGTTGCGAGAAAAGATCATGTATGAGATTCATCAATCCCGATATTCCATCCACCCCGGCTCGACCAAGATGTATCATGATGTTAAGGAGCAGTATTGGTGGGATAACATGAAGAAGTCAATTGCAGAATTTGTAGCCCAGCGTCCCAATTGTCAACAGGTAAAGATAATACATCAGAAACCCGGTGGATTGCTTCAGAATATAGAGATTCCGACCTGCAAATGGGAGGTGATTAATATGGACTTCATTATTGGATTACCTCGCTCTTATCATAAGTTTGACTCCATCTGGGTGATAATTGATCGACTTACAAAATGTGCCCATTTTCTGCCAGTTAAGACAACATACACAGCAGAAGATTATGCGAAGTTGTATATCAAGGAGATTGTTAGGCTTCATGGTGTGCCAGTATCTATTATATCAGACCGAGGAGCTCAATTTACGGCTAACTTTTGGAGGTCTTTTCAGAAGGGTTTAGGCACACAAGTGAATCTCAGCACTGCATTTCATCCGCAAACTGACGGACAGGCTGAACGTACCATTCAGACACTGGAAGATATGCTACGAGCATGTGTTCTAGATTTTAAGGGAAATTGGGATGACCATCTTCCACTCATAGAATTTGCCTACAATAATAGCTACCATTCCAGTATTAAAATGGCCCCATATGAGGCACTATACGGGAGAAGATGTAGATCACCAGTTGGATGGTTCGAAGTCGGTGAAACTGAATTATATGGTCCAGATTTGATTCACCAAGCCATTGAGAAGGTGAAGGTGATACAGGAACGATTGAGGACGGCACAAAGCAGGCAAAAGTCTTATTCCGATATCCGACGTCGTGATTTGGAATTTGAGCTTGGTGATTGGGTTTTCCTGAGGATCTCACCAATGAAGGGTGTTATGCATTTTGGGAAGAAAGGTAAGCTGAGTCCANAGAATACTCTTCCTTAATACAAAATGGTGATATGCCAATAATAAACATGTCCATAATGCTTTGTGTAGCCTTGTGAGGCCATACGTTGGGCTTAACTACTTGCAAATTTTGCTAGTGACCATTTTATAGGGGAAAATTTACCGGAAATTTCCGTTGGAATCTACGATGATTTGGACTCCCCATAAACCCTTACATTCGAGGACGGATGTTCCTAAGGGGGGAGGGTGTTACAATCCATATCCACATGAGTTAAGTTCATGCGTTATGTTAGTTAACACAAATCCAATAAGGAATTATCCTTGAGATGATAAGAAGTTAATCATGCTGATCTTAAGTGATACAAGGGTGCATAAGGGTGATTAACAAGTATTAGAAGTTAAACGAATCAAAGATGTTGTAACTCGTATTTTCGGGTAAACCTATAGGTGCTTAATATACTCAGGAGGTCATGTTTTAAGGTATTTGAATCATATAATATCCGTATCATAAGTCTTGAAGTCAAACGAGTTATGAAACAAAAGTTGACAAAAGTTGTCGCAACTTAGGTTCATAGTTTTACCTATACTTTAGGTCAAATGTTATTAAGCTTTTATCCTAATAAACTTGGAATTACGGGGTAATCTACCCACCGAATTGAAGATCTATGAGTATAGTTTCCAACGCATTAAACCATTTATCAATATGACATTGGAATAGAAAGATATAGAAATTTTTGCAAGACTGCACAAGCTGCTATGTGACAAGTAGGTGTGTCACCTACTTGTTTAAATGATGGCCCAAAAAGAGGCAATTTTTGGTCAGACAAAGAGCCCATTAAAAGGATTATCTTCTGAAATATATCCCTCATTATATCTCACAAATAAAAAGACCTAAACCCCTGCAAACTTCCTCCCAAAAAATCTCCACAAACCCTAATTGATTTTCCCTCTCTTTCAAGTTCAAATTGGGGGTAAACCCTAGAGTTTGAAGAAACAAGATAAAGGCTGAGTTATCCAATAAGTAAGGTGAGTTTACTGATATATTTCATACATTTATTCTGCTGTGAATTCATGGTAATTCGTTCTATACATGTAAGAACTCACGGGACGGTGATCGGAAGCCGTGAGTTCGAGTTATTCACTTGTAGCGGACTGTTTTGTGGACTGTTTTGTGTTGCTGTTGGGCTGCGTGTTTTACTACTGTTTTGTGGAGTTTTGGAGGATGAAGGGTGTGGATAAACACCATATAGATGTAGGGTTGTGGTCCGGTAGTTCTTCGTAATATTTTCGGGTTGTTTGATACGACTACAGTGGTCGTCGTATGTATGAAGTGATTAGGTTGTGCATGGATTGTTTTGGGAGGCTCAATATGTTTATTATTGATGTTTTTAGGATGTTTGGTGATTGTTTTGAATGGTGTGAAGTCATATATATAGGGAAGGTGCTGTCCGTTTCATCGTAAAATAGGTTGTGGTCGATACATAATAGTTATGACGCTAGAATGATAACTATAGTCTCGTTTCTCTTATTGTAGACTAAAGAGTCATGAAAATTGCATAGCTTGAGATTGGGGCAGTATATACAAGGTATGTGAGTCTATACCTTTCCTTCTTTTGCACGACTCTGATTATACATAATGTGATGAACGAGCTTCCAAAGTTACTCTACTCTTAGAAGCTAGCAGTACTTACATTGTTTCCCCTCTTATGGAACGATTGATGTTAATGTTGCTTCTCTTANACATAATTCCATGAGTCAAGCATGCACTCTATATATATGTATCTATTTTACTCTACCGAGCCGCGCTACAGATGGCCGGGTACGGCACCTACTGTGCAACCACTGATCAGTTGGGTTTTACCGAGCTCCATGTGGCCGGGTACGATCTACCGAGCCTTATGATGGCCGGGCATGTTTTTACCGAGCCTATTACGGCCGGGTACGATATGATGATGATGATGCCCGCAGAGGCGTATGTTTTAAAATCTTATATATTTATATATATGTATCATGCATTTCATGTCAGTAGCCCTCACAGGTACTCAGATGTTACAGGTTGTATATTCTCTATCCATGCTTATATTACTGTTCGTGTTTATGGTTCCCTGCCTTACATACTCAGTACTTTATTCGTACTGACGTCCTTTTATTTGTGGACGCTGCATGTCGTGCTGCAGGTCCTGATAGACAGGCAGGTGTAGCTCCCCCACCACAGTAGGCTGTCCAGTTCAGCGATGATTGGCGAGATCCCTTCTCCAGACTTGCCTTGGTCTTGGTATGCATTTTTGTTATAGACATTATGGGTATGTCGGGGCCCTGTTCCGGCTATGTTGCAGCACCTATGTTCCTGTAGAGGCTCATAGACATATGTCAACTCATATATAGTTTGCTATGCCTAGTCGTCTGGTTTTTGTTGTAAAGCCTTTCATGATAGCGTGGTAGATCGTACCATATATATATAGTTTCTTGATTGTCTGGTCATCCCATGTTATGTAGGTTCATGCCATCATATTTTATTATTGGTTGTCCATGATCCATGTCTACCATTTATATTGATCTCCTCAGCCCTAAAAGATAATAAAGAAGGTTAGATAAAATGTACGTTGGTGCTCGGCAAGTATGGTCGGGTGCTAGTCATTTCCCTCCAGTTTGGGTCGTGACAAAGGAGGCAGTTTTGAACAAAAAACTTTGGCATTTTCACTCGACGACAATGATGATATGCTACACGGTTAAGGAAGGCTATGTGTTCGAGATATGGATAACCTTCGGGAGAGAGTAATGGCAGAGGCTCATAATTCCAGGTATTCGGTGCACCTAGGTTCTATGAAAATGAATCACGATCTCAAGGAAATTTATTGGTGGAACGGTATGAGGAGGGGTGTGGCTGACTTTGTATCTAAATGTCCAAATTGTTAGCAAGTAAAAGCTGAGCATCAGCGGCCCGGTGGGTTAACACAGCTTATGGAAATACTATCGTGTTAGTGGGAGATGATCAACATGGATTTCGTGGTAAGATTACCTCGCACTCCGTGAAAGTTTGACTCAATTTGAGTGATAGTGGATCGACTCACCAAATGAGCTCACTTCTTGCCAGTCAAGTTCACCGATATGCTCAGTTATACATCAACGAAATAGTGAGGCTTCACGGTACTCCGCTCTCTATTATTTCGGATCGAAGGGCTCAGTTCACAACTAATTTTTGGAAGGAATTTCAGCAAGTTTGGGTACCTAGGTGAATCTTAGCACGACTTTCCATCCGCAGATCGATGGTCAAGCAGAGCGGACTATTCAGACGATTGAAGATATGTTGCAGGCTTGTGTCTTTGACTTCAAAGTTAATTGGGATGATCACTTGCCCCATATAGAATTTGCTTAGAATAATAGCTTTCATGCTAGCATTCAGATGGCCCTATTTGAGGCATTGTACAGAAGAAGGTGTAGGTCTCCGATTGGGTGGTTTGAAGTAGGTGAAGAAGAATTGATAGGACCGGATCTCGTGCACCAGGCTATAGAGAAAGTGAAAGTCATTCAGGAAATGATAAGAGCTGCTCAGAGTCGCCAGAAATCCTATGCGGACGTTCGTCGCAGAGAGTTGGAATTCCAAGTTGATGATTGGATATTCTTGAGGGTGCCTCCTATGAGGGAGGCATGCGATTTGGGAAAAAAGGAAAGTTGAGTCCTAGGTATGTCGGACTGTATCGGATCGCTTAACGGATAGCGCAAGTTGCTTATAAGCTGGAGTTGCCCCCTCAAATGTCCCTCGTGCACTCGGTGTTCCATGTGTCTATGTTAAGGAAAGTGGTTGGAGATCCGTCTACCATCGCGCTAGTAAAAGACATCAAGGTTACTGAAGAGTTATCATATGAAGAGATTTCGGTTGCTATTCTTGATGGACAAGTCTGTAAATTGCAAAACAAGGAAATTTTTTCAGTTAAAGTGTTCTGGCGAAATCAACAAGTCGAAGAAGCCACTTGGGAAGCGGAGAAGGAAATGAAAGATAAATATCCCCATCTGTTTGATCAAGTTTAGAAGAAACTACGTGACCTTTCTATCTCTAAAAAAACTATCATTGTGTCTGAGTTGTTTCCTTCCTAGTACTAGTAAAGTTCCTCTAGTTGTGCAAGACTTATAGGTGTTGTGATTGTTTTAAGTCATGTGAACATCTCTTCGGTAAATGAAAGTTTGACAGACTCTTGTGATAAGTAATCAATTAATAGTTGTATAAGTTGGTAACAAATTACTTGTATGCATGTAGTATGTTGAAATGGTTAGATTATGTGAAACTAATTGAGATAACTGATTCATAAGGAAAACCTATCAAGTGATCAAATGTGTGCAATTGTTAAGGCAGGAAATTGTATGACAGATGGAGGGACGGTTGTAATCCTGTTATGGTGTTTGGATTTTGTGTTTTAGGGGCCCTCTGTTAGGTAGATATGTCCACAATACAAACGAAACTCTGGCAAAATATTATTTTTTTCTAAAACTATGGGAGTTAGCAAAAATTTTGAGAGCCTGCATATCATGCTTTTCAAACCAACTGATTTTCAAAAATCCTCATTTGAGGACGAATGATTTTAAATGGGGGAGGATGTAAGGCCCCATAAAAATCTTGTGCTCAAAACCTAGTAGCTCATAGCGCCAAGGCCTGAATATGTATTATGAATGTGTAGAATTCTTCGCCGGAAGCTTGCGAGCGCTGTTCGGACCCTTTTTACTAATTTTGCACTTACAAATCAAAAGAATCAAAATTTTCTAGTAAATTTCCATTATGCAGTCGCAGATCAGGTATGCGGACCGCATTTCTGCCGCGGATTTAACCCGTTAGTTAGTCGAAATTAAAGTTGAAAATACGATCCTATATGTGATCGCATAGTCAATATGCGGATCGCATAATCGTCGCATAAATTCCTCAAAGATTTGTGGAGGTCAATTCTGTGGCGCAAAATGCGACAGCATAACAGGAATGCGGACCGCATTCCTGTCGCAGATCCAAGCAGACACTTTAGAGTTTTAAGGGCATTTTTGCGGTCCAATCTGCGGACCGTATTTCAATTCTGCGATCGAAGAATGCCACCGCAGATCTTGCTCGGGCTCCTATTTTTCTAAATTTTAAAACTAGACCCCTTTTTAATAAAGCATCCCAACCCCTCATTTTAACGATCTTTCTGAGCAAAATAAGAGAGAGGGAAGAAAGGGTCTTGAGAGAGAAAGTCATCTTTTCCAAAATTTGGTTCTTCAAAACCATCAGGGCCGTGAAATTTCAAGATTATCTTTATAGCCCTTTTCTTTCAAGTAAAATCC
>MU715527.1:205806-261692 GCA_026770625.1 Nicotiana glauca
TTCCCTACACGTAAAATCCCTAACTTTTCCCATTGAAATTCTATTTTTAAACTAAGGGGGGGGGGGGGAGTCTCATGCATTGGTCCTTAAAAATAATGGTTGAAATAATACATGCATGTCTATTAAAACCTAAAATCTAGTAGGAGTAATTAGGTGGGAGTGAAGACTTGGGCAAGGAAGGTGTTAATAACCTAAATAAGTTTAAGTAGAAATTGTGAACTTTAATTCTAAGTTATATGTATTAATTTGTGCACTATATTGACGTTGCTAGATATTTGATGAATTGGAAGTAGAAATTAGAAAGGAACTCAACTCCAGGTATGTATGGCTAACTTTGATATTTGTAGAATCGTCTTGTTTGGTGTACGAATGTTTGGTATGTGACATCTACGTGGATTATTCATGAAAATTATTGTGATTTGTGTAATTGTTATTATTGCGAAATTCTTGTGATTGGTTTGATTGAGTGTTGTCGTAAGAGTTGAGAAATAAATGGTGAAAGGAAATCGTGAATGATGCAACTGGAATAACTGTGATAACCACACTTATGGCTTATTGTTGGCAATTGTCGTTGTAATATAAAGCACATGTGAGTTGTCGGATGTGAAGGAAAATAGTATTGAAAGGTTACGGTAATACTTGTAAATGGTTGTTGTTATTTCTTAAAAAGCGTTGTTTTTAATCCTTGTGAA
Organism: Nicotiana glauca; assembly: GCA_026770625.1. Classification (NCBI taxonomy): domain Eukaryota; kingdom Viridiplantae; phylum Streptophyta; class Magnoliopsida; order Solanales; family Solanaceae; genus Nicotiana; species Nicotiana glauca. The sequence continues at coordinate 206,499 of MU715527.1, forward strand.
TTGTTGATTATTGTTGTGTTGTTTGTGGATTGTGACTATACGGTGGGATCGGGTTGCGCGCCGCAACACGAAGTTATAAGGTGTGGGTTGTGGTGATAAGGGTGGCCGAGGTAATAAGGGTGGACGAGATAATAAAGGTGGAAAAGTGATCGAAATCACTATTTAAATAAACATTTGAGTAAATTGTGAATCATTGGTGTGGAAATTTGGAAGGTGGAAAACGTGAGAGATTGAAAACTTGTTTGGCTTGATTGTTCCTTTCTTGTGCATTTGATTGTTGTTTCTATTACTGTTACCTACTTGTATATGGATTGAGTTTACTTGGAGCAAGTTTGTTCATACATACCAGTACAATTCAAGTGTATTGACGTCCCTTTTGTCGGGGGCGCTACATTCGTGTTATGATTGTAGGTGGATCCATAGCAGGTACTCCAGTCCACCGACCGTAGCTCTTCATCCCTTCACGTCAGTTGTATCGGTGAGCCCCTTTCCTTTCGTGGCCCATCATGGCTCATGCCACTTCTGTTTTGGGTTCGTATTTGATATATGTATAAGGTATAGCCGGAGCCTTGTTACCGGCAAGTACTATATCATCCCTTTTTCATGTTTAGAGGCTCCGTAGATAGTAAATGTGGGTTGTGAACTTAGGTAAATATGTATTTCGTATATTGAGCGATCAAAGTTGTAAACCTTATTAAGTGACTATGTATGTTTTGTAAAAATGGTATTTTAATTATAAGTAACTATTTCCTTTGATCAATGGATAATGTAAATATGGGGTACGCGTGGGATAGGAATGACACCCAGGTCCGCTTGACTGGGGATACCTGGTCGAGCGCCGTTCATGTCCCACGAATTTGGGGCATGACAATAGTTCCCCTTGCTGCATAACCCGTAGAACTCTCCGCAGAAGCCTCACCAACCACGCGACCACTAAACTGCTCACAGGAAATAACCCTCCGGGGTCCAAGCTCACTCCCTAGTTGTACCGGTCCATTTACCACTCGTGGACACCCATTAAATGCGCGACAACATCCTTCCACTTCAAAGCAATGCTACATCTTTATTTATTTCAAGCAGCTCCTTTCTGTTATACCAAAACTCCTCCCGCATAACAACCCAATGCTTCAAATTAACTCTACAGACTTCCATTGCCCGACGCTAAGATCCGAGATCCTTCCAACTATCCTTAGGCGCATAGTCATCCTACTACTAAGCCATATACAGCTCCGCAACTCTCCCACTTTGGGCAAACTCACTCTTTCAATCAACTATTCGGCCTACGCTCCCTAAGCCTGGGCTTTTAGAAGTTTAAAACTCCGCCTGACACTTCCCACATGCCTTTCTCATCTTTTGCTGCCCAGTCGTTGTCTTAATAAAATTTATCATCGTAGAACTCGAATCCCCAATTTGCTACTAATCCCAACTTTTCCGAAGGTCGTCTTTATTCATCCGTCAACATTTTGAAATACTAATTAAATCCAGAACCACCGCACCCTGCAATATCGGATAGTTGTATCTTTAATACAATGTCACAATATCTTGCCCCAAGGCGAATTTTAGCAGATCATAACACCGACAAACTTAAAGCGTTCAATTAGGACAACAGCACCCCCCATATACAGGAGAACTCCACCACGCTTGCAATTGCCACGTTTCATTACTTCCACCAATCCACATCTGACCATCCTTAGTTCTATTATCCTTCCCTTGCTGGGAATAAAATACTAAATCCCTTTAATTACATACTGAGTAAACCTCCCTTCAATTCATTCACTGCCCCTACACGTGGGCAAACACCCTACAATCACAACAACACTGCGGAATAATCGCTCATAAGCATTACTGCAACCTGTGCCTAGCCTCAAGGCTCTTAGAAGTTCTGTTACTGAGGTGAAACAATAGAATATCCTTCCATAAGGCGACCATAATAGTCAAATCAACTATACCGGGAGAATCATCCCGCTCCATATTTGTAGTTCCATTTCAATTCTTCAACTTTCGATTTATAACAAGCGCTCGCGTAAGATTGAGCAGAAAGAAATCAAAGGCATAAGCCTCAAAGGAATTGAACCGCACGATAAGGAAATCAAGAAGGGAAGTACTCCTAACAGCCCTGTAGCCTTCAGAGGATAAGTACAGACGTCTCCATACAGATCCGCGAGACTCTACTAGACTTGCTCAAGACTCGTGAGACCAAAGGTAACCTAGTGCTCTGATACCATGTTGTCACAACCCAAAATCCACTGAGGGTCGTGGTGGCACTGGACACCATTGTCAGGCAAGCCAACTAAAATACTTAATTTAAATTCTCATTATAATAATTTTGAAAACATTTCTTTTATACAATTTAAATAAGACTCAATATATTCCTCCGAATGAATAAAGAATTTTTTAAACAACTTGTAAGATCTCCGAATGAATCCAAATACATCCCCAGAACCCGATGTCACAAGTACATGATCAACTACTGATAAGGAAAATAAAATACAACCTCAGTCCGAAATACAGTGGACAGGGAATAAAATACAAAGGCTGAAAGGAACTACACTAGCTGCTATTGCCTCTAATGATGCAGCTCACCTAGTCCCAGAAACATCCGTGCTGCTACGCATAGTAGGCCACTAGAAGTATATATACATGTGCAACAAAAATGCACAGAAGTGTAGTATGAGTACATAATCAACGTGTACTCAATGAGTATCCCGCCTAATCTCAAAGAAATAGAGACGACATGGACAACTTTGACACTCACTAGAGGTCAATTAACAATATTCTATAAATGTGAGGAAAAATCATGGATTTATATAATAGTTCATATTGGCAAAGCCAGAAAATAGGTAATCACCTTCAACAATTAATCAAAGGCTTCCAAGGTTTATTCTTTATTACCTTGTCAATTTATATCAAGCCATGAAGGGCTTCACATTTAAAAAATTCCCAAACGACAAATAACATGCACAAATCACACCGACGCGACGACCCGATCCAACAGGAATGTAAATTGTGCACTGCCGAGGGTCGAGCGGCCCAAACCAATAGATGCATCTATTTAATCTGCCGAGATGTTTGGCCTGTTCCATAAATAAACACATACCCTGCTCGCGAATCATGCATGCGACGCATGTACATATAAAATACATGCTCAAGTAGCCAATTAGGAATTCATCGGGGATATTTATCCAAATAAGACAATTTCTCTTTTTAACAATTCAGGAAAAATGATGTTGAATCTCTTTTTAAATTCATTTACTAATCAAGGGTGATTTAAACAATTCAAGCTATCAATGGGTTCGTAAATAATTCCAAGTATAACATGCTTATGGGTCCTAACTACCCGAAAAATAGCATAATAGTAGCTACGCTCGGACTCTCGTCACCTCATGCATAAACATCCCCGACAAATAGGATCACATAATCAATTATTACATCCATGGGGACATTTCCCTCTAACAAGGTTAGAAAGGAGGCTCACCTCGCTCCGAAGACTCACAGCCGGCATTCTACATTATTCCGAAGGCTTGAACCAACACACAATGCACCAAAACTAACCAATTAACGACAAACTAATGAGAACATGCTCAAATACTTGTTAACTTCAAATCATACAAATTCCCAACTCTGCTTAGTGAAATGACAAAAATACCCTTGGGCCCACGTGCCCGGATTCCGAAATTTCTCAAAGATAAAGATTACCTATGACCTTAGGAACTCAAATATATAATTTTCTCTAAATTCCATACTCAAAATCGTGGCTAAATTCCAAGAATATAATTTTGTAGGTTTTCTACCAAAACCTCAATTTTTACACAAATTTTCATGCCCAAATCCTTACAAAATTGATGTATTTAACTCAAAATAGGCGGGGATAACTTACCTTATTATTGATGATGAAAAACCTCTCTTGAAGCTCCCCAAAAATGCCCCAAGCCATGAAAATCAGGGAAATGAACCCAAATCACGATTTAAAACACCCTTGCTTCCTCCAGGTACCTTCGCTTCTGCGGAACCATTCCCGCTTTCGCGGCCCTGCTTTTGCGGAAAAGATTCCGCTTCTGCGGTCCCTAGGCTCCAACCCATTTTCGCTATTGTGATGAGCCCACGACTTCTGCGGTTCCGCTTATATGGTTATAGGGCCGCTTCTGTGGTCCAGGACTGCCTCCCCTCTAACCGCTTCTATGTCTTTTTCCTTGCTTTTGTGGGACCGCTTCTGCGGTCCCATTTCCGCAGAAGTGGAAATACTAGCAACCAGCAAACCTCAGCCTTCTTAAAAATCCATTTTCGATCCATTAACCACCCGGAATCCACCCTAGGCCCCTGGGACCTCAACCAAATCTACCAACAGATCCCAAAACACATTACAGACTCGCTCGAGGCTTCAAATCATATCAACAATGCTAAAACCATGAATTACACCCCGATTCAAGCTTTATGAATTTTAAACTTTCCAACTTCTATTTCTGATGTTTAAACCTAACGAATCACGTCCGATTGACCTCAAATTTTGCACAGAAATCATATTTGACATTACGGACGTACTCCAACTTTCAGAATCGGATTTCGACCCTGATATAAAAAAGTCCACTTCCGGTCAAACTTGTCAAAAACCTTCAAATTTTTATCTTTAACCAAATGGCTTCAAAATGGCCTACGAACCTCCGAATTCACTTACGATCGCGCTCTCAACTCCTGAATCACCATATGGAGCAAGCTACTCCCAGTCTCGGAATCCCAAATGGACATTGACAACACTGAAATGCTCTTCAAGCCAAACTTATGAAATTCTTTCTAAAATTCCAACTTCCACAATAGGCGCCAAAACGCTCCCGGGTTATCCAAAACCCTATCCGGGCACATGCCCAAGTTCGAAATCATCATATGAACCTGCCAGAACCTTTAGATTCCGATTCCAAAGTCGTTTACTAAAAATTCAAGTCCTAGTTCATTTCTTTCAACTTTAAGCTTCTGAAATGAGAATTCTCTTCCCAAATCAACCCCGAACTTCACAAAATTCAATTTCTACCACTCATACAAGTCATAATTCCTCAAATGAAGCTGGTTATGGCCTCCAACTGCTGAACAGAGCGCTAGTACTCAAAACGATCGGTCGGGTCATTACAAAATGGAAAAAAGAAAGCAAAAAGAAAAGGAAAAAAAGAGGTAGAATTGTGGGATGTGAGAAATGAGATGGAAGAAAAGAGCGATAATCAGAAAGAGAAAAAAAGGAAGGAAAATGAGCAAGCAAGTGCTAGAAAAGCAGAGAAAAGAGAGGTTGAAATGAACAAATTGGGATAATGCCAACTGACCTTTGTACCCTCGAAGTCATTTTAGAACCAATAACTATGGCTAGGTGCATGGCACATAAAGTGAGATTATCTTATGTTAAATTCCCTAACGCTAACGTGATAGCTTCATTTTGTTATATTCATAGCAGAAGGGTGGTATTTTTGTGGTTTTTAAACTGGTAACTCTTCTCTACAACACAAAGTTAAAAGGCAATGCTAGACAACCATAGAACTGAGTTGGTTCATACCGATGCCCGAAAGCAGTTGGTTGAACTGGACAATGGGTTTGTTGAAGAGGTAAAGATGTTAAGCCAACACATGGCGGACATGTATCGGGGTTGGATGACTAGGAAGGCATCACCCCTGCTACCACCTAGCTTTCTAGATCACTACAAAACTGGAATTAGCTACGAACGTCGTCGCTAAAATGCCCGTTGCCAGCAGAATCTTTTGATAATCCATCGCTAAGTAAGATTAGCGATGGATTTTTCTGTTTAGTTACAGATTTTGTCTGTCGCTAAACCCTGGTTTTTTTGCAGTGGATGCTGCCCTTACTCCGGACACAAGGCTAAATAATCCTCCATACTCTCCAGATACACCCGGTTATCACAAATTCACCAACCACCCTAGTAGCTCCATCATTTTTCTCCATCTACCTCTCCCCAAAATTGCCCTCCTGACATATCCATTATTCCCAATAATGGACACCTACTCAAAGCTCATGATGCACAATATTACCCCTCAAAGGTTGCCCACAAGGTTATTAACTCATACAAGCAGGGCCCGCAGAATTAGCTTCATGTTGAAAATAAAAAGTTCACAGGAAGAGAAAGGCAAGATGGAATATCTATGAGGCTAAAAGGCATAGAACAATCCATAAAGAACAAACAAGGAATGGAAGATTAGGGTAGCATCTAACAACGAGTTGTGTGTGTCCCCTGACGCTCGCCAACCTGTGAGGTTCAAAGTGCCAAAATTTAACTTGTATGATAGGTATGGAGATCCGGTAGCCCACCTGAGGGTTTATTATATTGAAATAAAAAGTGTTAGAGAGAAAGATGGCTTATTTGTGCCATATTTCAGTAAGAGCTTTACTGGGGCTGCTTTGGAATGGTGTGATTGTCAAGATCTCAGTAAGTGACCTCCATTGGGTGACATGGTTCAATATTTTGTGCAATATTTTCAGTACAATAAATACATTGTCCCAAACCGTTCCTCCCTATCTCAGATAAAAAATAAACCCAAGGAAAGTTTTAGGGAATTTTGGGTCAGATGGAACAACATGTTAGTCAGGATAGTCCTCCCATTGATAGAAAAGATATTGCTGAGCCCCACTGACGACATGGTCCAGTGGTCATTCTTGCCAAACATCTTTAGTCTAAACTCCAACCCCAAACATGTCCCCGAGCTCCACATAATCCACCTAAGCATCATCCTCCGAACAATGACCGGTCATATGTTCAACCACTAGGTCACTCCTTCCACCGGCGATAGGGTCCAATGGTCGTTCTTGCTAAATACTTTCAGCCTCAATACCAACCATGTGAACATCCCCAAACTTCACATAAGCCACTCCAGTATTATCCACGGAACAACATTCGCCCTTCTGTCCAACCATCGGGTCACTCCCTAGGGCGAGCACTAGCATCCCAAAATGCACGTGCGTCTTCACAGCATTTTCAAGCATCCAACAATCCTATAAAACTAAGGCATGGAGGGAAAGAAAGGCAAAAATATAATTTCATGCCCATCAGAGAATCCTGCACGAGTTTGTATGAAAATTTAAAGCATTTTGGCCTGATTGAGTCGCTCCTCGATTATACTCCAGACCTATATGCGAAAGGCTTTGATCCTACTGTTCGATGCATGTACCACTCTAATGTCCAGGGTCATAGCATTGAAGATTGTTGCTCTTTGAAAAGGGAAATAGGAAGATCGATTTAAGAAGGGTAATTGTGATCAGTGACAGTGACAGTGACAGAGAGCATGCGAATCCTCTTGGGAATTTGTTGATTAAAGTTGATAATGGTCTTGGCAATATTGATGCGAAACTCAGTGGCTAAGATGTCATGCTTGGTGATTGGGAAGACGCTCCATTTCTTGGTCAGCCGGAGGGGAGCTTTTGGTGGTTTATTTTGTTGTCATTTCTATTGTCCGGGTTATTTCAAAGTTTTAATCCGGATATTGTCTTGTGACTCAAACCCTTCTATCCTTTTATTTTTCTTGGTATGTTTAGTTCTAGAAGCTCATTTAGTTCTGCCTAGGTTTGTTCTCGGGTCTTAAGCCCAGTTTGGTTTACTTGTCTTGTTGTTCGAACCGTTTCACCGTCTGTCTAATGCCATTTCCTGTTTTCTGTTATTTCTAGTCATTTTCTTTTGTTTAGTTCTCTCCTCTTTTTATAGTTCTTTTCATGCTAGTTCTAGTGACATGACATGAACATCATAATTCTCATCCTGATCATTAAAAATCAGTTTAGCCACGAAGCAATGAGACACTTTTGAAGATGATGGGGACATTTAAGGGAAGTAAGTAAAAGGCATTGTAAGATCACTTCAAGCCCGAATTGTGTGAAACTACAGCAGATAGAATATAAACAAACCCTATTGAAATGTATTATGCTGCATCAGGTTGAAACTAACAGCAAGTTTGTCCCAAATTGGTAGGGGTCGTTCGTGGTAATGAGAGTGAGAGTGTTGTCCAACGGTACTTAAAATTGACAAAAGGCGAATGTGTGGATCTCGTTATCAAGTCTGGTACAATCAAAAGATGTTACAAATGTTTTCCTTGATTTGTTTAATTGTGTAGTTTCCACTTGGCATGTTTTGGAGATTGGAATGATGAAGGCATTTTGTTATGCTATCTAAAAACTTTACCCTTTTTTACCCCCTTTGAGCCTTATTTATTTCCTTTCATACCCCTTTTAAGAATCAGTAGCAAATATCAGAAACACAAGCGTGAAAGATAAGTAAAGGAAAACAGAGAAAAAAAGGAATGAAAAGAGAGAGAAGAAAAAGAAGAAGAAAATAGAAAAAAACAAATAAAAATAAAAATAAAAAGAAAAAAAACAACAAAAGAACAAAACAACAAAAGAGAAAATGAAGAAACAAAAGAAAAGGAGAGAAAGATGAAGAAAAGGGAAAGAAAAACCACAGCAACAAAGTAATTTCTATGACATGAACTACGTTCGACCTGATTCCTTTTAAGGATACGCAGGCAGACTCACAGTTCGGTCCCATCAAAATAAAAATCCCAAAGTCCCCAAGCAGGAATCTGGGGTACAAGTTGTGGTTGTTGTAAGAAATTTGATTCCGAAGGTTGTAATTTTGAACCCATTTGAATTAATTTGAGTCTTTAATACCCTTTCTTTCTAACCCCATCCAAAATACCAAATTATGGTCCAAAGAAAGACTTCCTGATCAGTCTTCAAGAGATGCCAAGTCGAGCAAGTAAAGGTGATTCATGTCATGGGAAACACTCCAATCCATGTAGGGAAGATAATGAAAATGAGAGAGTCTTATTGGTGAAAACCCTCACGAGCACCATAAGGCGATGGGAGCTGAGAGAAATAAAAAACGAAAGAGTATTATTGGTTAAAACCCTCACGGGCACCTTGAGGCGACTGTAAGTTGAGAGAAAGAACAAAATGAGAGAGGCTTGATCGTTAAAATGCTTCGGGCATTACAAGTCAAATAAGGATTGTGAATCAGATGGGAAATCGCCAGACGAAGATTGTGAAAGATGACTAACGACGGACCATTAAAGCTCAGTTTCACGATTTTGGGGTATAACAGGAGTTGAACATCAGACTTGCTTGACAAAACATCCATAGGTGCATGTCATGGTCATTAGACTTGGTATCTACATCAAATAGGTTTCTACTTTGTAGCTTTATTATTAGGAATCATCTCTTTCCTTTGTCCTTTACTCTGTTACTTTTGTTTTGTTTACTTCCTCTTCCTCAGTCTATCTCGTCAGAACAAGTGAGAAATGACTTCAAAATTTTCCATTAGCTTTCCAATTGTACAAAACGGGATCTAGTTAGCACATCAAAGAAACATAAGTCTGGAAAAAACAACAATCGTACTAAGCTGGTAACAATCAACATGCTTTGGGATTCGTATGAAATACAAAGGTTGGGTATATATAAATTTGTGGACAATGAGGGCTAGGGTGAATGGATCAAAGGAATTTTCTATGATAAGATTGACAAAAAGAGTAGTAAACCAATGACAAGCAGGATCTTCCAAGAAGAAATCGAAGTTATCATGGCTAGCAATTGAGCAATAGATCTCAAGGCCAGAGCTAGTGGTTTGAGTCAGAAAAGAACATCATACACACTGAGGGAGTAGCAATTGACGTGCTTTGGGGTTCATGTGAGATACAAATATTAGTGAATGTCAGTTCATGAGAAATGCCGCAGATAGAGCGTATTGAGTCTGAACAGAGAAGAGATATTTTATGTGTTAAGGGTAACAAAGAAAGTGGTTAGTCAATAAACAAGCAAGGCCTTCAAGTGGGAATCATTTATCATGGCAAATAAAAGAACAACAGACCTCAAGGCCAGATATAGTTGTTTAATTCAAGAAAGAACATGCGTAATGAGTGGATAGCAATTGTCGTGCTTTGAGATTCATGTGAAACACAAGGGCTTGGTAAATGTCAGGTCATGAGCAAAGCAACATATAGGGGGTATTGGGTCTAAATGGAGAAGTGGTATTCTTTGTGATAATGATGACAGAGAAAGTGGTTAATCAATAAACTATCAAGGTCTTAGAGTGGAAATCAAAGTGATCATGGGAGGTGAAGGATAAATCGCCCTCAAAGTTCAAGGCTACAAACCAACGACCACATTTTAAACTGACAAGATTTTTCTTTGATTGAAACTGGGGTAGAAAGTTTCGGTTGTTTTGGAAAAACCCTCCGTAAAAGTAAAAGCAAGCACCACACAGGCTTGATTTTGACTCTCAGAACCCTCATCGAAAATGTGGTTTAGTTAAATTTCAAAACAATCATGAATAGCATAGTTTAGCATAAAGAATACAAGTTGGCTTTAAAGTTTGCATGTTTGAGATAGGATTCAATAAGGAGATTTCAGGACCCTCCATGAATAATGGTACCCAGTTTTAAGATTTCCATTAGATCTCAAGATGTAACGTAAATTCTGTTGTATGGTAGTATAATTCAGTCGTAAAGGAGTCAATTTTAATGATATGACTAGATTTTGGTTTTCAGGGCCTTCCTGGATAATAGGATGTTGTTTAATACCCTCTTAGATAACAAGATTTAGTAGAAGTAATACATTTAGAAAATACAGCTTATATTTGCAATTGTCGTTTAACTGAGAGTTGTCGGGACCTCCCTGGATAATAGGACTTAGCTTTCGAATTCTTAATAATAATCGGTAGAATGATTTAGTTTTACACTCACGTATGTGCCCAACTACCAAACTAGGTAAGAAAATTTCCTTTGTTTTGTCTATTTTTGTTGGAATTTGGTGCCCGCTTGGAGAACAGGAACAAAAAGTTCAAATTTAGCAGTCAGGAGCTCGCCTAGAGGACAAGGGATTACATTTCAAGTCAGCAGTTAGGAACCTGCCTAGAGAACATGGAAATACATTTCAAGTTTAGAAATTAGGAGCCCGCTTGGAGAGCAACGAATACATTCAAATTTAGCAATCAGGAGCCCGCCTGGAGAGCAGGGAATACATTCACGTTTAGCATTCAGGAGCCCGTCTGGAGAGTAGGGAATACATTCATGTTTAGCAATCAGGAGCCCCCTGGAGAACTAGGGAATACATTCATGTTTCAACAATGAACAAATGGAATACATTTCAAGTTTAGCAATCAGGAGCCCACCTGGAGAACAAGAGAATACAAATCAAGTTTCAGCAATCATACGCCCACCTGGAGAGCAAGGGTGCACAATTCAAGTTTTAGCTTTCAAGTTCTTATTGATATTTGGTAACATGATTCAGTTTACACTCACATATGTGCCCAGCTACCAAACTAGGGTAGAAGTTTTATTTGTTTTGTCTATTTTTGTTGAAAGTTGGAGCCCACCTGGAGAACAAAGGAATACATTCAAGTCTCGGCAATCAGGCGCCCACCTGGAGAGCAAGGGAATACATTCAAGTTCAGTAATCAGGCGCCCACCTGGAGATCAAGGGAATACATTCATGTTCAACAATAGGGCACCCAACTGGAGAGCAAGCGAATACATTGAAGTTAAGCAATCAGGCGCCCGCCTAGAAAGCAGGGGAATACAATTCAAGTTCAACAGTTAGGAGACCACTTGGAGAGCATGGGAATACAGTTCAAGTTCAGCAGTCAGGAACCGACCTGGAGAAAGGGAAAGCATCACAAATTACAACTCAAGTCAGCACCAAATGAAGCTCACAACAAAAGTGCGAGTCAACAGTCCGAGATGATCAACAGAAGTTAGTTACAATAAAGAAAAGGGAGAAGGGCTAGAAGTTAATCCAAATGCAGAAGTTGATGAATGATGTGAGCTTCTTAAGACATTAATGAAGTCACAATCATGGTGTGGTGTCGGGGTTTTGTCCGAAAAGACGAGGGAAAATGAACTAGCACTTGCAACTAGTAAGTGTCAAGGTTCAAATCCAAAGTCTGCATGAAGAACCATTCAAGACTAAAGATCAAGCTTTAGAAGACTTACAGATAGGAATCTTGTAACTCATATTTGACAAGCTTAGTTAGTCTTTTTCATTCCTTTTGATTTTGATGTAATAGCAGGACCGCGGTACGGAACCTCGGCAGAACGGCACCTCGACGGACTCTCCACCTCGGCATACTCCATCATCTCACTCACTTCTGAACTACACGTGGCCTGATTCCTTTATAGACAAGGATATGTAGGCCGCTCAGAAACTAGGGCTCGGTCATATTCCTATTTCCTCTTAGTTTTGGTCTCCTTAAATAAGGGTCGGGTCAAAAAACTTGTCTAGTCGTTCATTGTATTAAAATGCTTTGTCTTTCCAATCAAAGAGGGGCAGCTGTAGACATGTGATTTTTTACCCTCTCCAAGATTTTTTTATATTTTAGCATGTAAATATTTAGTTTAGGCCTAAAATAGCTATTTAAACCATTTTTGACTTCTTTACTTTATTTTCATCATTTAAATAAAAATTTTAAAAATATTTTAGCTTACATATGTTTCATAAATTTAAATTAAAAATATAGTACCTTATTTTTGCCTTTACATAATCTTGAAAATACAAAAATTATATAATAGTTTTATTATATATTTTGCACTGTGTAGTATTTTTATCTTACTGTAAAATGAGTCGATTAAGGTATTGGATCACAATTTTAAGAGTTTTAGAACCCAGTTCTTGGCCCAATTCGGATTAGTCCATTAAGCCTAGGAACACTTTTAGACTCTTTTTTGGAGCAAAAACAAATAAAAAGACCCACAGGACCTAATACACAAAAGACCTAGGGACTAATCCGCAAAATACACAAAAATACACCTAAACCTAGACCCTACCTATAAAGCAATGCTTAAAAATCTTAAAAGAGAACAACAAAAAAGGATGCGAAAAATTCTGAATGTTGTGCACAACACAGAGTCCCTCCCCCACCCCCAGACTATCTCCACCGAACGACCACCCTTCAGCCAACAGACACCCTTCTTCAACCTAGAAACCATCACCTTGAATCTCTAGAAAACGAACAGCCCTGACCCCACCATTAGCTCTCGATCTACTCCAGAACCCTAGAGTAGAAGCGTTGTCACCCTCTATAGAATCCTAACACCACAGCAAAAACAACTCCAGCCGTCCCTCTTTATCAGCCAACTCGCCCGAAAACAAATAGAGAGCGAGCGGGAAAGAATGTAAACTAAATCTAATAAAGAGTGGTTCTATCTTCGTCAACCAGCTGCACCTGAACCTTCCTCATCTTCCTTAAACAAAAATGGATGAAACCTAAAGTACCTAGCAGTGTCAACTCACTGGATATGGACGTCTGCGACAAAAACAGGGAATAACTTAGGATAGAGAGAGAGGGAACGAACATATCTTGATTCAAAAATGATAAGGTTTGATTGAGTCGAGTTTCATTGTAGTTGCCACCCTTGTTCGAGGTTCGATCGAGGTTTTATTCGAGTCTGTGTCTATTAGTCGAGCGTCGAAACAATGTTGTGAATGAAGCTGTGTTTCATCAGAAGTTCAGTATTGTTCGACGTCGAATCGTTAGCATAAAGTTCAGCCATAGCTCGTTCCATTTTCTATGAAGTTTTAGTTTCAGATTTGTTCCTTTCATTGTATTTTGTTCTGGTGCTACGTTATTAAACACATGTTCTGTTTTTTTTTTGTGAAATATGTGTGAATGAGCCGTTAAATTCCTTATGGTTTGTTTTGTGTTCTTAGTTGTTGAATTTCATTAATATTAGTGTAGTTAGCAAGTTTCGAAAGCGTAATCTCTTATGGTTATCTGTTCTTGATTGCAAAATTCTTGGCTCTTTCAGTTGCAAAGTTTTTGTTTTAGATATGTGACATACCTATGTTAACTATATTTTTCCCTTTTTAAATTAAAATGAATGAGGAAAGGAAGACAAATATACTTGTTTCAATAATTAGGCCTCTTAATTGTTGGTTTGATATTTGGATAAAGAACCAAATATGTTTCTCTGATTAATTTGGGCCTAGATTGAGGCGTGCAACGCCAAATTAAATCTAAAAATGCATGGCCCTCATTTAGTTATCACTTTTTAAATTCTTAGAACTCGAAGCGTGCCATTTAGCAAATTTTGTTGCCCTCGCAAAGTTAAAAACGCGTAGTTGTTTTAGGCGCGTTATTTTAATAATTCATATTCCTAAATTCAGGTGCGCATTTATGTGACCCAAATCCAAATCTCAACAATGTTAAAATATGTCAAAGACCGCGGGTGCATTTATGTGACGTGGTTAAAGATGTGTTTTAATAATATTTCAATATTCATAAATTAAATAAGAGCGATTAAAAGTTAAAATTACACATATGTTCAAAATGTTTTAAATTCATATAATTAAGCCGAATATAACAGTTGAGTGACCATGCTAGAACCATGGAACTCGGGAGTGCTTACCACCTTCTCCCGAGTTAACATAATTCCTTACCCCGATTTCTGGTTCGTGAACTATTAAACAGAGTCTATCTTTTCCTCCATTCGTGATTCAACCGGTGACTTGGGACACCATGAATCTCCCAAGTGGCGACTCTGAATCTAATAAATAATCCTGTTTCGATTGTCACTTAAATAGGAAAAAACTCCCTTTATACCTTTCCGGGGACATAGTGAAAGAGTAGGTCCTTCTTGAGTTCTTCAGCCATGTTTTTCATGAGTAGGTCCTTCTCGGAGGATTTCGGTGTATAAGAGATTGGTTGTGTAGAGTGAGGTACAGTTTCCATATATATAGGGTTGCTTTGATGGGTGTCAGGTACTTGGGTGTAATGATGGTAACTGGTCGATTTTTGGGGATGAGAATGGGTTGTAGTGTGTTTTATGAGTATGGTAAGTGGTAGTTCGTGGGTATCGAATTTGTTGATGGTGATGTTGTGGCGGAGTTGGTATTGGTAATGGATTGATATTTCGGGGTGGAATTGCGTATTGATTTTGTGCTGGAGGATTTTGTGGATGTTGGTTTTGTGTGTTTTGCGTAGGTGTTGGGTTCTTTGTGTTATGTTGGTTGATGTCGGGGACATTCAGGGTGAATGATAAGTTTGCCAAATTGCAGACCTGCTCAAGTTCTCCTTGGAATTCTAATTCCTTTTGTTCCAATCTCAAGACTAGGTCATTCAGTGCCGGAGTACTCCGTCCATCTGAAGTTTTTGTGTGCTCAACATTCTCCATTCGGATACCACTTAAGTCGTCCATTTTCTCTTTTCCTTTGAATTTTGTATTGCTTGGAGGAGGAGGAGGTGGAGGGCCTCTAAATCTAGCATGGTATGCTGATGATGCCAGTATGAGTGAACCAATCTAAGGAGATGGAATAATATAAATAAGGAAAAATAAAACGGTAACAAGTCATTTGAAGATTTGAAATGTTTGCAGTATTTAAACACATATTGCAGAAATGTAAATTCGTGTCTTAATTTGGGAGCCTCGTCCTTCCAATGTAGGCCTAGCGACAAATAGATTTTGAGAACTTTCAATGCCGATAAATGCTTCATTTCATAACAGAAAAATAGATGAATCCCAAATGACGCTAAGATAATAGAAAAATAAGTCACTACTGGCCCTTGGCCTTATTACATTTTCGGAAAGCAAAAAAATCTAGCCTATTTAGTCCTAGAAGGACCTTCCCCATATTTGATCTTCCTAACTCCATAGCTCGCGCATAGCCAGCAGCAAGTAGGCTCTGGCCAGATGTCCTCCTTCAGTTCCTTCTGCGTTATGGCAATCCTCGATCCTCCTTATGACTTTACCTTCTAGCTCCATTATTCCTTGCTCCAGTTATTCCAACCTCCTGTTCGAAGTGACTACAATTTCTTTCCATTCTTCGATCAGCTTCACATTCCTATCATGTATTTCATGGTGCTTATTCTCAGAGTTGTGGACCCAGTTGCGCTGCCTGTTGTATTTGACTTGAGCTTCAGCTTCTTCGTCTATGATTTTATTCCCTCGACCAGCTCCTGACACCACCATTCCTTTTAGATTGTCATCTAACCATTCCGATTAGAGTGGTTCACACCGTGCATGATACATGTCTTGATCAATAGTGTTCTTTTCCACAATGATCTTGCAGTGCCACATATGTTGAACTTGGCATTCTTAAGGAAAATCGTCATCCTGAAAGTCGGCCCTAAAATGGCTCTTCTTGGCGATCATGGGTACAACATGTTTCCTACTTGCTTGCCTTGTAACTTTGATAGGGACATAAGGTTATATCCCTCTCAACCCAATCAGCACCAAGTGTGGAGCGTCCCTAGATATGATGATGAATTCGTCCGTTGGGAACCATTCAAATATCAATTATACCTGTTCCTCAGTGAGATTGTCAAAGAACTATACCCGCTCTTTGGCATTTTTCGGCGGAGCAAACCTGTCAAAAATGAAGGTTATCCACTTAGGGTGGTAGAAGAAAATATGGTCGCTCCAAGCCCTTTGCAAAAATTCTTGGCGATAATGACCGTTCTGAAGATGTTCTAATAATCCTACTTAGAGCAATAGGTTATACTTATGAATTAGTTCTTTTAAAAAATAAATAGTTTAAGCACGTACTTCCAAATAAAGGAATACTTTGGACATTATATGACTCAAGTAATTAGACAAAAGGAAAAGACTTCAAAAAGTTGCATATATAAAGAAAAGTAAAGTTTATATCTCGCGAATTGGGAAAGAGGGGTCCTAGGTTAGTTAGCCTACATGATCACCCCACAAAATGCCTGGTAATAACTCATCGATGAGGGGCTACACGTGACAATAGCACGTAGTCATCATATCCTTACTACCAAATTCCCTCTCCTTGGTTATAGCCTAAAGTGCTATAGCAACTTTGAAAATTTCCTATGCATGCAATACCTGTACCTTCCTCGTGGCCATAGAGGTATTTAAAACCTCTACTTTTGGACAGTTCTAGACCATCCTATGTTATTTAAAGGATAAAAGTCTAAGCGCCAATGAAAACAGTTAGGATTGGACATAAAAAAGGAACAAATAATAGCTCACATTTTACCTCCACAAGCAGAACAGACAAATGCATGTCTCAAACAAGTGTTTTTGGTATTTAATAAAACTTAGAACATGATATATAGGAGAGTAGGAAGTATACAACATGGATTAGGACCAAATGTGAAAGACCTATTAGCTTGCCTACTGATTTTAGACCTGTGAATGTGAGCATTTTTAAATAACAAAGTGCAGTTTTATAGTTACAAAGTTTTAATCGCCCTATAGGCTTACCTAGCCGGATAACAGTAATGTCCTGAGAGCATGATATCTATATTGATGTAGTAAAATAGTGAACAGTTTTTAAACGGACAACTTGAGATCCTATGGACACGCTTTCTAGCGGCATTAATTTAATGCAGTTGTTGAAAACTCATTTGGAGAAACGGACAGTTAATTAAACAAATTAAGAATGAAAAAACATGAATTAAACTGATTTATTTAACTAAACTGATTTTAAGTTCTATATGCATGATTTTAAGTAAAACTGATTTTAATTCCTATAGGCATGGTATCCAATTATCAAAAGTTGACTGTTGAACTTATACGCATGATTTCTAAGAAAAAGAATGTGAATACATGTTGTAACGAAAACCAAACCCCAATTACTTTATCTCTATAGGCATGATACATAAATATAAACTGATTTTAACCCTATACGGATGATTTCTACTGCAAGGCCCCATGAAATCCCTACTCGAAAACCCGGATCCCGTGGTGCCAAGTTAGAAGCATGTGTTAACAACTCAAGCTCGCCGAGGTGTGGACCTTTTTTGATTGAATAATGCATTAAAAAGTCAAGAATAAGTTTCAAGAAAAATGCAAGAAATGCGGTCCACAATGCGGCCGCAAATTAGCTATGCGGACTGCATATCTGCCGCAGAGTTAGTCAGAATATTGGGTAAAATTGAAGTTAGCTATGCGGTCGCATAATTAGTCGTCGCATGTTTTCCTTTAAATTTTGTAAGGGTCAGTTCTGCATTGCACTTTGTGACAGCAGAACACCGCAGAATGAATGCGGACCATATTTCTGCTGCCGACTCAGTCAGAGCGTCCAGTTTCTGGGGAGCATTTTGCGGTCCAATATGCGGACCGCATGTTTACTCTGCGATCGCAAATGCGATCGTATATTTGACTCGGGGCTCCATTTTTCTAATTTTTAACCCGACCTCCATATCGATATATACGGTCTTATAGCTCATTTTAATCATTCTTCAGAGCATTTCTAGAGGGAGAGAAAGGGTTCCTATAGAGGGAAAGTCTCCCCATCAAATTACTGCATAAGATATGGCTAAATCCTTGAAGAAAATCAAGTGAAGACCCCTAGACCTTCATCTCATGAGGTAAGACTTCATCACCCCAACTCTTATTTGTTTTGTGCTCAAATAGAAGGGGTCAGTAGTGAGGTGATTCATGGGTATAACAGTGGGTTCCTTGCATGCATGTCAAACCTTAGAGTAGTGGGAGGTGGTGAATTAAAGAGGGGTACAAAATGATATAAATTGGTCTCAAAAAGAGGCCTAAGATCACATTGCACCTCTAGGATTTGTCAATATGCTTGAACCAAGCTAGAGTCTCAATCTCATCTCTAATTCTCGATTAAATTTGTAATTCTTACTCAATAGATCAAAGTGTTAAGAGATCCGGAAATTTGTAAAAGAGTAAGGAAAGTTTTATTGAGGTATTTATGGCTAAAACCCTTTTTTTATTAGAAATTGAGCTACGTTGTCATTTATGAAAGTATGGTAAGAGTTGAATTGGCTGGTGTATTGATTGGCATTACGCATTAATTGATTTGCATATATCTATACATATTCGTGAAAGATGTGCCTCAATATGAATAATGTACCAATGTTGATAATTAGAGAATGATGAAAAAGTACAGTTATGTGTTGAAATACATGGTCTATAAGCCAACATCGATACAAAGAATTATTCATGCTAGCTACATGCTCACTTACCTGTGATTGCAACTTGAATTATCTTTGATATATGTGTCTATGATCACAACTTATAAATTGAATATTAAAAAAGGAAAACTATGTGATGATGGTGGCCATGAGTGCCCAGGAATTGTTATGATATGTGTGGAATAAAGATTTGAAGGCGTTGACTAATGAGAATAAAGTAATGCCTTTAATGAGGTGACCTAGCCGATCGGGTCATGATCGGACACCATGCCGCACACATGGTGGTAATGTGCTGATATTAAATTTCGGATAAGGGAAATGAAATATTGATTAAGATTAATGCCTCACATGAGGTGACCTAGCCGGTCGGGTCGTGATCGGACTCTGCTTGAGATGGCGGTGGGATTGAGAACACTTGTGAACACATGACAGAAATTCCGTAATGTATGTTTTGAAAATTGTATGAAAGATTATATGAATTGCATCTTTGATTTGCCCATATTATTTACTTGTATCTTCTTGATAGTTCTTTCTAGCAGAATGGTGTTTAGTTATACATACCAGTACAATTAATGTACTGACGTCCCTTTTGTCGGGGGTGCTACATTCGTGTTATGATTGTAGGTGGCTCCATAGTGGATAGTGTTGATCGTGTGTAGCGGAGCATTTTTCTACTCGAAATCTCGGTGAGCCCCTTTTTCTTCCATGGGGCTATATGGTGTATCTTTTGTTATTACAGCTTTCCACTTTTGAGGTATAGTCGGGGCCTTGTTGCCGGCATAGTTATGCTTATCTGTTGTATCCTTAGAGGCTCCAAAGACACTAGTGTGGGTTATGTACGGGTGTTCGGGGAGTCCACTATATATGTTCTAATCCTAAACTTGTGATCTCCATAAATTGTAACTCTAATAGAAGCCTTGAATCTAGCTTATGTACGGTAAATCTTTGTGATATGAAATGAATCAATGTTGTAGTATGCACCATGTATTCTCGTCTAAATTAATGAAAGGCATGGGTTCTGTATTGATATTGATTTGGGGTAGAAAGTATTTGGTAAGGCTTGCTCAGTCGGTTCACTTGATTCAGCGCCGGTCGCGCCTCCCGAGGTTGGGGCGTGACATCTATATTGAATCCATTTAGATCCTATAGGCATGGTTTATAATATTATGGAAGTAAAGCAAATATTGCAAATGCAATTTAATTAACACAACCCTATATGCATGGCATCTACCCGATTTACCCAACATATATATAACTACCCACCCCTTTTTCATTAATCACCCCAATGTTGTTTACAATAACTATTAAAGAATGGATTAAATAAAAATACATAAATAAACATGAGTTAATATATAGGGAGCCTGCAGTAGGCCCAAATGACTTCTAATCCTCCAATAGCCTCAAATGGCAAAGTTCCATAGCCAATTTTGTGTTCAGGTATGTTAGAGTTCCTTAAGGATCTCAAGGATCCCGGACACTGCTCACACCTAGACCTTTTCTCGAATCATAACTGATTTAGGTACGGTGTGGAAAGGCAATCTTTGACATGCTAGAGTTCAGAGAGATCTCAAGGATCTCAAGGCAGTACGCATGTTGGAGGGGCAGAACCTATTATTCTAAGTCTAGGGTAAGAGTGCTTGACCTAATATTGTAAGACTTGGTAAAACAGTTAGAAGTGAAAAGATTCAGAAATAGTTTTCATTTAAAAAAATACTAGGAGTGACCAGTTTTTGAGGAGAATGTTAGGAGTAGGAGCAGCAGTTTTGAAATCATTCTGAGGAAAACACACTCAGTAAACAACCCAATTATTCAACGACTACCCAGATTCACTTAAAAAGTAGGCTTACAAACAATGGGTGAAAGAGATTGGGGAACATATAGGGTTGAGACCACATAAATAGGAAAACTGATACAACGAATGTCCAGAACAACCAGGAGTATACTGACTAAGTTAACCATGGACAGTTAAGACATAGAGAAAGAATGTAACATAATCATGTTGAAAACAAAGTTGTGTTGAACAAGATTGAACACAATCATGACTAATTTAATGCACGAGAAGACTAAATAACAAACAAAGTCATACCAATTAAAGGGAGGGGTAAGGGAACTAGGTAAACATACTGGGTGGATATGAAAGAACTAAATGAAGTTAGTCATCCAAATCACACATAAGGCAAAATTTAGACATGCTTAATATCATTAAATAGAGAAACCAAATTGAATAAATAATACAGGAATAAGCATATATGTATAGGCATAGAACACATAAAGTTGA
Organism: Nicotiana glauca; assembly: GCA_026770625.1. Classification (NCBI taxonomy): domain Eukaryota; kingdom Viridiplantae; phylum Streptophyta; class Magnoliopsida; order Solanales; family Solanaceae; genus Nicotiana; species Nicotiana glauca. Next base: position 227,642 of record MU715527.1, read on the forward strand.
GTTTCAAAATCTAACTATAGACATACCAGTTAAAGAAGAGAGCATAAAATGTAAAGCGAGTGCAGTTCAATATCTAGCCTTGGCTTACAGCTGGATAGATTAGTTATTATCACAAGTAGTAGAGAACGAAAGGAGAGTTTTGAGTGTGAGTGTGTGTTGCTGAACTTGTCTTCATTGTCCAGAACATGAAATAAGAAGGGATTTATATAGTAATTAAAAACTTAACAAATAAGATAAGAGATCAATTAAGTAGCAAATAAGGGAAGTCACATGTAAATCCGCAAGTCTTTCCCTTAATCAAGGGATAGTTAAATCAATGATACAAACAGACTAAGCATTTAAGGAAAAAAATCAAGTAAGGTTTGGGTATAGAGTAGGTAATTAGGGGTAAATGAACAGAAGTTTTAGTTAACAAAATAAATCAGTAAGAATCAACCAAAATGCAAACAAGGCAGGGGAAAATTAATTAAGGCAAGAAATTCAATAAAATCGAGTAGAGAGGTAAGAATCGAAAGTTAAAGGGAAAGTGTTCAAATCAAACTAGGAAATAAGGAATTAAGAATAATCAAAGAGAAAGTCATGAAAGAGTAATCATGTTTAGCAAATAAAATAAGGTAGAACATGAATATTAAGGATTTCACATTACTTTAACAAAACAAATATTTAGAACGATACTGATTCAAAGAGAATGTTACATGTTTTAACATGAATAGTTAGGAAGAACACAAGCATATAGAATTAGTGAAAGGATTAAACTAATAAATTCAGTAGAAGCATATTAGGACAAGAAAATCACAAAAAATCACAAGAACCCAAAGCAGGAACATAATCAGATGTACCAGTACTCATAAACTAAATGAAGAATTCCAAAAAATTAAGGCTTTCAATACAAGCAATCTAAGGTTCTAGCAAACTTACAAAATCAGTCAAAAAATATGAGAAGTAGAAGATTAGACATAAAAGGTCATCAAACAATTTGTAAAAAGAAATTCTGGAAATGCTAGTTTAGTAAACGATGAGAATCGCTTGAAAATCATACAATTATTGTAAAAAATCTTCAGGTTATTGCAAAACTCACATGGAAGAAGTCCAAATCATCTCAGATCTACCCAGATCTAAGAGGTTCAGAAAATGAAATCAGGGTTTCGAGGAGAACCATATAGAGGTGAAGAAACATGCTTAGAAACCCATAGATCGTAGTCAATATAGGACGATCTTACTCGAAATCACACTGGAATGGCTTGAAATAGGCGACAGAGGAACCATAGATGCAACTCAACTAGCCATGGTCCCTTGGGGGCCCTAGAGATGGCAAGATTAATGTGAGGGAGGCCATTGGAGGCCTGAGAGGTGGTAAGAAGTCATCGGAGATGGCCATAGATGAGTGTCAGCAAAGTGATTAGGGTTAGGTTTCGAGAGCGTTTGAGAGCAGAGAGTGTTATTCAGGGCGGCGGGTAGTATAGAATGATAGCGTTTGGGGGTCTTTTGGGTTTATTTTATCAATGGTCGTTTAAGGGCATTCATCGTTAGGATCAACGATCGAGATTAAAGGGTATTAGGGCCGCATCAGGTCTTTTAGGGTTTGGGTTGGGTAATTTAGTTGGGGATTGGGCTGGTAATTGGGTTAGGTTGGGGCTAAAATTAAAAATAAAATAGGCTAAATTTTAAATAGCCACTTTTATTAGTTATATAATTTATAAAAATAATAAATTATTTGAAAAAATTATTTTTGTGTACTAAAATGATTTAAAATAGTTTTTAACATTTTAAAAATATAAAAGATCATTTTATGCATTAATATGGCTAAAAATGTAAATGCAATTATAAAAAATGTACTCAAAATATTTAAACAATATTTTGTGATAAATAAAGACTTTAGATAAATAAATCACAACAAAAATAATTTGAATGATGATTATTGGAAATTATATAAATAAAAAGGGAAGAAATAAATGAATTTGGTGCTTTTAAAAATTATAGAAAATTATCGAAATACTTAGGCATGCTTATAATTTCATATGTGCTATTTTGAAAGTGTGTGTATGTGTGTGTGTGTGTGTGTGTGTGTATATATATATGTTAAAACATATGAGGAAAATTTGGGTATCAACACTGGCAATCATTCTCCGTCTTCGAGAGTGCACGGTCTCGCCTCAAAAGACTCCTTGATGCCTACAATAACAGAGTTAGTACGTAGAAAGAGAAAGTGCCATTCCAAATGAAAAAGGGGAGAGGGAACAAATCACACATCACGTACCGTCATGTTTTTCTTCCTATATTCCCCTAGACAAAGCTCGCCACTTGCGCTCATCATAACTCGAGTGGGTTGCCAACTCCCGAGCCTAATCCGGTAGATTACGGACCTTGCATGAATTCCATGAATTTGCTGCAAAAGAGGAAAGGAAATATGCATTTACAGAGCCAACCTTTGCCATAATTCAAAAAAACTATGAAGGCACGTGTGTACCATTTATAATCAATACTATCAGCCAAAATGATGAGTGAAGATTCACCAAGGTGACATGATACTTTTGACAGAAGTCGAGCACAACCCTATCAAAGGGGACTATCATGAAAGGATACGTGTACACATTCAAAAAACCCTCGGCACGGTCCGTGGTGCTCTCTTGCGGGAGTACTACCTTCCTCACCCGATCTGCCGTCTTTTCTCACCAACTCAAGGTGTTCTTCTCCTATCAAATAAGTAAACTACAAAGTATGCTCTCGTAGACCCTGAACACTGATAGACTTTTCTAACGAGAAGTCCTCTTTCGAAGCCAAATTCCCAAGGCAAGCTCGCTTGGCATTAGCGGCTCTCCGCCAACAATGCAAAAATAGGAAGTGGTACTTTCTCCTTCTTGCCAAACGAACCCTGACGTAGCAGTCATGATTGTGGTAAAACTAGAGAATTAGTGAAGGATTTTGGGAAAGATCGTCAATACTAAAATGATGGAGGACCAAACGGAGGAGAAGAGGATAACTACTAAGAATGTCAGAATCTTCAAAATGGCAAAAACAATTCTATATATGGAAAAAACAGAGACTATCCGCCTGCCTCAAAAATCAATTAACAATATTGGCCAAAGCTTTTATCACTTCAGGAAGATGTGATGGCGAGATCGCTTTCGTAATTTCATAACCATGTCATACACTTGACGTCTCCATACAATATTTTTTGTCAGAAACCCCCGCATCAACCAAGGCTAGAGATAGTACCTGATCTCAAGGATCTACACCCAAAATAAGATAGGCTCCAGGAAGCCATTAGCATCATTACAAGTCCCGAGATGGTACCCGATCTCGAGGATCTCCACCAAAAAAAGATAGGCTCCAGTAAGCCATTGGAATCATTACAAGCTATTGGAATCATTGAAAAAGAAATTTAGCTCTAAAAATAGTTGTTCATACATAAGCTTAACCTCGAAGTGAAACACCACTTCGAGAATTTATGCCATTACGAGTGCAGATCTTTTACCCAATTTTCCGAACGTCGAACTATCTATGCTTGAGCCAACTCCCTCTCAAAAACTACTAATAAAGCCTTAAGATTATATTTCGACTTCAGATCAGGCTATTTTATTCTCAGATACCCGAGCAAATTCCCCCTCACGGGGTTCGAAGAGCTAAGTTTCATTCTGAAATTTCGGAGCCTTGATCTCATTCAACTATAACTCAGAAGTCCTAAGGATCCGAGTTTATCAATCGAACTTGAGCTCGGTCCAAGGGACGACAAACGGTTCCACAAGGAATCAGGATAATCGGTCAAGATTCGGAGAAATACTTGCACCTAAGCTCGACTTTCGCACTGATCGTTAGAGTCACGCATTCAGATTCTTCACAAATGAAGATACAAGGAAATATAGCATAAATCATAACAGATTGAAGATACATCTTTATATTTATAAGCAAAAGATTACAAAATCCCGTGGAGGGTCCTTAAATATGGTTACTGTTGATACCCAATTTTTCACTATGTATTTTATATATACTCAAAATATTCTCAAAATAGTATGTACATGCATATATATGCATTCCCAAGAGTTTTGGCATTTTTCCTTATTTTTAAAGATTTTAAAATCAATTTGTTGCCTATTTTAATACTATAGAAATTAATAATTATTCTCAAAATTATTATTTTTGGTGAATAACTTATTTTATTCTAATATTTACACCAAAATATAATTAAGTTGATTTTTTGCATATTTTTTACAAATTTATTTGGTATTTAAAAGCTAAATTACATGTAATTGCAATTATAGCTTATTTTACAATTAACGGCATTTAATAATTATTATATTATTTTTCATATTTTTAAATTAATACTTATACATTATTAATTAGTTCAATGCTTTTAATTTGTTTTAGAAATCATTTTAGCTGGCTATTTAACATTGAGCCCCATTTCATTGCTATTTAACACATATGAATTTCAATTTTAGCCCTCAATTTTCCCAATCGTAACCCCTATTGGACCAACCCATATTTCAATTAATCGACCCGGACTAGCCTTGATTTAATCTGAGCCATTGATCAAGTGAGATCAACGGCCCAGGTATTATTTCCAAAATTAAATGTAACAAAGCCCCCCAAACCCCTTATTTCAGAGACGCTCTCTCTCTCTCTCTCTCTCTCTTTCTCTCTCTCTCTCTCTCTCCTTCTCTCTAGAACCTTCTAGTTCTCTCCTTCGCCTTCGATGAATCGACTGCCTCTCCGAACACCTCCAGCCTCACTTCTCTCAACCACCAGCCACCGTGAAACCATATTTTGTTGATTCCCTCTATTTTCGAGACTCCAGAAGCCTCCACTATACAAGATGGTCATCGGAAGCTCTGCCTGGATTGTTTTCGACTTTCTCCGATGGTTTGTGGTTCGATGGTGCTGCGAGCATCATTATTAACGAGTTTCACAGCCAGGTTCCTTGCCTTTCGCTGGTTTATTACGAAACCCTAATTTTCTTAAAAAAACCTTGTCTTTTTAAATGATTTTTAACTTATGCTTTTGTGTTTTACACTACTCTTTACTAGATCTTCTCGATTGTTCAAGTTTTCAATGTTTTGTTCTTCTTATAAAAATAAGGTTTCCTGAACCCTTTCGAATCACTATATCTTCATATTTTTTTTAGGATTATGTGTTTATGTTTGTGTTATGTGCTTGTTGGTGTGATCTTCTGGTTATTCTCCGAGTTCCATGCTTTAATTTTTCTATGAGTGTTCCAGCCTTCTATTGATTCTATGAGTTCTTGCTTAGGGTTCTCTGATTTTCAAGCCTATGTGTTTTATAGGTCTAATTGTTCATCGTTTACCAAATATTCTGCTGATTTTGTGCATCCCTTCGAATCCCTGAATTTGTATATGTTTTCCTTAGAGGTTTTACACTGATTTTTTAATCACTTCCATATTTGTGAAATGCACTCCTTACTTAGTACCGATTCCCTGTGATTTTCAATTTCATCCGTGATTCTTTGAACTAATTTGTGTGCACAATATGATGTCCTTATACTTTCCTTACTTGAAATAATTTGTATACTTTTACTACTCCTACTATGGAAATACAAGTCTTGCAAACAACAATTCTCCTTAATTGATACAATTTGTACCCGTTTGAACTAGGACTCCTTAATTGAAGGCAGTCGTAGGATTTAATTAATTCTAATTTGTATTATTTCCATAACTATGATCAGTCTATATGTGTTACCTTATTTTCCACTTATTTTCAAAACCATAAGTAGTCCACCCTCTCTTTGACACAGACACGAAAAGAAGTTCATGGCTCTAAACTTTCTCTTACACACATAAGCATACTCAGTGTCCACTCTTGTTTTCTACACATGTTGTCCCACTTTCCTGTTAATTACTGATTACTCCGTTGGCTGAAAGCCAAGACTGGTTGATCTTTGTGGACTGCTCCATTATTCTACTGCAATATACATTGTTGATTATTTGGTCTGCATACTACTACTCACTTCCATGCACACTACTGCTCTACACTATCTCATCCTTGACTGGTATGCCCTCTATTTGATTTTTAGTATCCAAAACAATATGCTTTTATACATGCTGCACTTTATTTTGTTTCTTCTATGCTTTTACTTATGGTTTTGCTGATCTTATTGCAACTAGCATGCCCCTATGTGACTATCCTCCTATTAATCCTACATGTCTACTGGTTTGCTTAATACATATTCTTTCCTACTCCCTAGCCCTAGTACATCCTCATCATGACCAATGTTTTCTTATGTGTTTTCATCCTCTGCCCAACATCTACCCCTACAAACTTGAACCCCCCTAGGCCCCCCACCTAAGTGTTATATGATCAAATGTGTGACTCTGTCTGACACTTAATGCTGTTGGACTTTGGCATGAAAACTATGTGATAACTATGTTGTAACTCTAGTCTAAGGGCTAATTGTGTATAAGTTTAATTCTGCCATTTGATTTATCTGTTCCCCAGTCCATATCCCTACTTGTGTTCGCTTCCTGAACTCTGCATGTCTTTTGAGTTGTGAATGTCATGTTTCTTTCCTTTCTTTTTTTTCAAAACTAGTTTTTTCTTATTAAAAAAAACTCCCAGTTGTTCTCCAGAACTATTTTCAAAAAATTGCATTTCAACTCAATTTTCTTTAAAGAAAATTCTATCACACGCACGCTACTCCTAGGCTTTAGGTTCTACCCCCTTCGTGTAAGCATTGCCTTGGGCACCTTTGAGCACCCATTGAACTTTGATGCACAAGGCTGATAATTCCACACTGCACTTGTTCAACATTTTTGTAATATTTGGGTGCTGGTATTGGCCAAGGACCCCCATTGGGCCCTTAGGGAGCTTTGCCGCACCCAAACCATGGTCAAGGCTGTGAAACTTGAAATAAGTGGGGTTGGAAGATCGGGCCTGGTTGCGTGCTCCCTATAGTGTAGCCTCTTATTTTATTTTTCATTATGTAATTCAGCTATCATGGTTTGTAATAATTTGTAAACAACTAATTGGGGTTATAGTGAAATTGTTAGGGATTATGCATGCTTAATTTAATTAATGGGTAGAGAACATGTCCATAGGGCTTTACCTACCAATCTATGCAATAGAAGCCATGCGTATGACATGTATCTTACACCTAGATATCCTATTTTAGGCGCTTTACTTTCAGATTGTTATACTCACTTTGTAGTGAGATAGTAATTAACGAACAACTATTATGAAACTACTACTGTATTTAGAGACCATGCTTTAGGAGCTTTATGTGCATTAGAAATCATGTTATTTAGGGTTGCAATTGTTGAACCCTCACCAGCTGTTTAATTTAATAACACAAGTTTGTTTGAAGGTGTTTTCTCTTTAAAACTAGAATCAATATGCATGTTCACAATTACATCGCCAATGAAAGCTTTAGGCCCAATAATAAAATGATTAATTTTTGTTTTCTAGTTTCAAACTACTCAACCTTTTAAATTTCCCAACTCTTTTTATCCTTCTCTTCGAAGTCCACTCTTTTATTGAAAATCCCTTTATCTGGTAACCTATTGCATATCTAATTTCCTGATTCGTGCTCTATTAAGCATTTAAATTACTGGTACCTTTCAGCCCAGGATCACGTTATTTTGATACTTGTCTAATTAACTATTGTATTTTCAAATCTCTACCTTCCCTTTTTTTTTCAAACGGTGTTTTAATAGTTCCCTCATCTTTACTTTCTCAACTGTTTTTTTAGTTGTACTTCTGCATGTCAAACGCTTTTCGGATCGCTCAATTGTGAATAAGCCTTCAGCTAAAGCTATTTATTTTTAAACTTGCATTTTTTTAAGACCTTAAATGTGTTTGAGACGTGCTAATTACATGTTTACTTGTGAGGGATCTGTGAGCCTCTTATTTGCCTTTTTATGGTTCCTTTATGTCTACTCCTACTTGTTATGTATGTAGCCTAGCATTTTGTCCTTTAAACCTAAGGGTTCAGCCTAGACCTTACCCTGTGGGAATAGTGGTCCTAAATACCCTTTAGGACTTATAGGACGTGACGGGTAATAGAACGCAATCAGCATTCATGACCAATTCACACGTTTAAATAACCTTTACGGGGTGGGAAGGGTAAACATGGAGATGATGATCACGCGATAACATTATGCGTCATTTGGTTTCCGGTTTTGTGTGGATGATCCATGTGCTTTATATACTTAGGACCCCTTTTCCTTTATGTAATTTAGTTTAATACCAATAAATTCTGTATTTTCAACTACCTAAACACTCATCTTAATTTTATTGCACTATCCCTTCTAAATTCCCTTTTGCTTATTCAATGGTTTGATTAATTTTCTGTACTTAGACCTCCCTTCAAACAAGTTATGGATTTCAACCTACCCTTATGTGTGAAATTATTTGTATACTTTTTTGCATTAAAGTCACAGTATAGCATGGTCGGGAACCACACTAGTGGATCTTGAGGGGTGCCTAACACCTTCCCCTCAAGATAATTTCTAGCCCTTATCCGAACTATGATTTTCAAATTCAAAACCCTTAGTGTCCTAATGCACTAAATCATTAGGTACCGACTCTTCAATTACAAAAAAAAACCAATTCCTAAACGGGAATAGAGTTGTCCTCCCAAATGTAGTAAACCCGATTTTGCAAGAAAAAGGCGGCGTCGACAGCATGGCGACTCTGCTGGAGACTCTTTAGACTTTTACCACTTCATTTTATATGTGACTTTACTGTTTTCTTTACTGTTTTTTTTAATGCCTTTATTTTAAACTCGCTTGTCTTTTTTGTTTCCTTTTTCTTTAACGCTTTCATTTAATGTTTCCTTCAATACCGTTGTAATTTTGATCCATTATTGTTTCATTTTTTGTAATTGCATTTTTCAACATCATATTCCACTAGTGCCAAACAAATACCATAGCAACGCTTAATAAGTGGTTGCACTCTTCCAATATTATTACCCCCTAAATTTGGCAAAGGCATATTTTCGGTAAAACTAGTCAATGAGTGGTGTAGTCGACGGTTCCATGCCTTTCCCTTTCGAGTTGTCCGCTCAAGGGTACCGGTATAGTACCCCATAGAAACCTTATTCTATTTAATTATTCATGCATCACTGTCAAACATAGTCGAGTAAGTTATGATGTCCACATAATGACTCTTTAAGATAGCCTATCCAAAGTCCACTGAGTTCCAGAGGATCCCAAGTGGAAAACACCATACTCTGTGCATTTATTTGGAGAACTAATTGATGTTATGCTAATTAATGATTTAAATAGTCGAGTCCGGTGGGGCAAGGGGCAAACACTTTGTTTTGCAGAAAATGAGGCACGAAATCCCCAGATTCGGCATGGTAACCAACAGTCATCCAAGGTTTCTAAGTTGGTGGGAGGATATTCATTCCACTGATCGGACACTCGTTCGCAAGTATTTGGGAAACTTACCCTCTCTTTTGGAAATTTAGCCGGACAACAAAATTATAGAGGCTGTAACATTGATCTGGGATAGTGATAGATCAGTATTTCCATTTGGGGACCTTGAAATGTCCCCATTACTCGAGGAAATAGGTAGGTTAGCTGGTATACCTTGGGAGACTCAAGGTTTGCTCATGCCAGAAAATCTCAAGGGTAGGGGTTTCTTCAAAATGATGGGGTTGAATAAAAACTCAGATTTGACTTGTTTGAAAGATTCTTGTATTCCCTTCGACTACCTGTACGGGAAGTACGGTCATAGCAAGTCCTACCGCACCTATCCAGATGAATTCGCCCTCCCATCATTGGGGCATATCCACATGAGGGTTTTCGTCTTCATGTTCTATTTCGTGGGGATGATAGTGTTTCCCATAAAGAAGGCTAGGATCAATACCAGACTAGCCATGGTCACCAAGATAATAATGGAGGGAATTGGAGGGTAGCCTTTCAGCATATTGCCCATGATTGTTGCTGAGATCTACCGAGCTTTGGAGAACTGTCGATGAGGGGCCTGTCGCTTTGAGGGTTGCAACTTACTACTCCAACTTTGGCTTATAGAACATCTCCAAAAGGTTAGATACTGTCAAGAGCTTCTGCGAAGGCCATGGAATGATCATATAACCTTTCACCATCCCAAGAGAATGAGCTATATGCCCGACATGTTTGCCCAACTAGGGGATGCTCGAGTATAGGCAGAGTGTTTGAAAGCTTGAAAGAAGACAAAGTGCAATGGATGTTTGAATGGCTCGCCACTAGAGAGTTCATCATCTGCTCTCGCGACATGCCATTCCTCATACTCATTGTTCTGAGGGGAACTTATCCATATGTCCCTCTCCGAGTCACGAGGCAGGCAAGGAGAAAGCAAGTCGTACCAAAGGTCTAGATGATGAGTCATTTCAAGGATGATTTCCAAGACGATGATAGCCCATACAAATGTCAAGCTCAACACATGTGGAATAGCAAGATCATCCTGGAAAGGGATTCTATAGAGCCTGATAGATATCATGTCGGCTACACCCCATACTATCCAGGTTTGTTGTAAGAAGATCATGTCGGTTTAGGACAACTCGGGTCTGTTCGAGGTCACAGGGTCATCGAAGAGAGGGCAGAGATACAGGATAAGTATAATTAGTTGCGCAATAGTTTCAGGGAGTTCGAAAGTGAGCATCAGGAGATTCAAGAGGCCAATTAAAAGTTGATCGAGGAATGGAAGGATATGGCTATCAGAGCCAACAAACGCCTAGGTCATTTGGAGCGAGGGTTTGTGGAGCTGGAAAGGAAATTCATTCGGAGGATCGAGAATTGCCAAAATGCCGATGGAAATGAAGGAGGACATTTGGCCAGGGCTTATCTGCTACTAGGATTGCGTGAGCTGGTGACACTGTTCGATAGAGCCAAAGATGTCAAGTCTGGGGAAGGTCCTTCTGGGACTAAATAGTTAGGAGTCTCTTTTCTTTTTCGCTCTGAAACGTAATAAGGACAATGGCCATTAGTGACATTTTACTTTATGCAATTTTAGTGTCGTTTTGGAATTCGTCTTATTTTATCAATAAAATGAGGCATTTAGCATTATAAGTTCTCCAAACCAATTTGTTGCTAGGCCTACCTTGGGCACGACGAGGCACCCAATTTGGGACACGAATTATATTCTTATGCTATGTGATTAAATATTGCAATATTTTTCTCACAATCCGTACTAACTTGTTACCTTTAGTTCATGCATTCTAGCATCGTCATCCTACTCCACAAGATCTAAGGGCCCTCTACCTCCTCCTCCTCCATGTCCTATCAAAAACATGGGCAAAGCAAAAATGGAAGACTTGAACAATGCTAGAAAGGAGAATTTGGTTGAAAGGATAGAGGTTTCTCATGGTATTCAGGTATCCAAAGAAAGTGTCGCTCAGCTCGAACAAAAGTTACTGAAATTTCAAGAAGAACTAGACCAAGTTCGGAACTTGGAAAGTCTGTCACTCTCCCTCACAACTCCAGGCATCAACTTTCCCACTACTCAACACCCCACACCTCCACAGAATATCCTGAAGCTACAGAAACAACCTGCTACTCATCAAAATTGCAAAACACGCCACAACAAGCCACTCCTCATCCCTGAACCATCGAATGATCATCCTCACCACACTCCCATCTATGTGGAAACCATTCCACAATACACTCAACCCATTACAAACACACCAGAGTTTGATCACAAAGACTCTCTCATCAAGAGCCTAGCTACCGAGCTCAAGAAATTGACTAGCCGAGTCCAAGGCGTTGGGCGTTGAATGAAGCAAAGGAATTGACGGGCTGAATTAACAGGATCATTGCATTCAGCCATAAGTTGAACTTCCCGAGGAGTAAAACCTCCCAAGTTCGAAGTGTTTTATGGCTCGGGGAATCCTAGAGTCCATTTGAGGACATACTGTGATAGCTGGTCGGTGTAGTAAGAAATGAAAAAATTTGCATGAAACTCTTCATGAGAAGCTTGAAAGGCGATGCGCTATCTTGGTACATTAGCCAAGATCCTAAAAAGTGGACAGCCTAGGTAGGAATGGATTCTGATTTCATGGACAGGTTCAGGTTCAATACAGAAAATGCACTAGATATCTTCTACGTCCAGAATCTGAAAAAGAAACCCACTGAGACATTCCGCGAGTATGCTACTCGATGGAGATCCGAGGCTGATAAGGTCTGGCAGGCCTTAGAGGAAGAATAGATGAACTGGTTTTTCGTCCGAGCTCAAGATCTGCAGTATTATGAGAGGTTAATGTTGATAGAGGGTAAGAAATTCTCTGATATCATCAAGTAGGAGAAAGGATTGAGGAAGTCATTAAGAGTGGTATGGTCACTAATTTTGAGGCACTGTAGGCTACCAACAAAGACCTGTAATTTGGTGGCATGTCCAAGAAAAAGCACGTGAGTGCCGTGATGGTTTCATAGAGAACCAAGTCCCTAGTAAAATACCAAGCCTACCCGGTACCCCCTCTCACATACCAGCCTGTCCCCAATTACCAAGAACCTCTGCCCTCTTACCAAATTCCTGCTTACCAATCATCTCCATCCCCCGCATACCAACCTACCTCACCAAGATATTACCAACCCGCACCCTTCTACCAAGCCTATAATGCTCACTACCAATCTCCCCCCGCCCACCAAAACTTTCCTAGGCCATGCCCTAACTTTGATCGTAGACCTCCAAAGCAATACACTGCCATTGCCGAGCCAATTGACCAACTATATGAAAGACTCAAAGCAGCCATTTATGTCACCCCAGTCCCTACCATAACTCCAGAAAATCCTTCCCAATGGGTCAATCAAAATAAAACCTATGCATACCATTCTGGCATGAAAGGGCATACCATTTACCAGTGCCGATCTCTGAAAGACAAAATCCAAGCTCTAATTGACAACAAAATCATCGTGGCCAAGGAACCATCTCCTAATGTACGCAACAATCATTTGCCTGATCATAACGATGGTTGTGTGCATATGATCAAAGTAGAAGATGATTGAGACTCCAAAGGGTCAACTGGATTAATTGCAGAAGGTGACGAGCCCAAGAAACCAACAATCACCCTAAATCCAATTGTGGTCCATATCCAGCCCTCTAAGAATGATGAAGTAAACATGTTCGTACCTCTTGAGCTTGAAACACCATCATCCATAAAGACTGCAGCGCCAATTAAAGTAGAGTTTGGGTCTTCAAAAGAATATGCACTGTTTGAAGTTGTTGTGTTGCATCCCAAAATGAGAGTGCCCATTCCTGTGGCAATGTCAGCCGTAACACCATTTTATACACAGGCCATTCCTTAGGATTACACCGCCGATGAAAGAAGGAAGGGAAAAAATAGTTCTGGAGAAGCCATTGCAGCGCAGGGTATGACCAGGACTGGCATAATTTACACTCCGGAGCACTTAGTTGAATCAAGTAAGCAAGCCTCTTGACGGCCTATTGGAACTGGGGCCAATGACCTCTTACGGAAGATACAGGCAAAAAAATACTCAATTGTCAACCAATTAAACAAAACACCAGCGTAGATCTCCATTCTAGCTCTACTGCAAAGCTCCGAGACATACAAGAACGCCATGATGAAGATACTAAGCAAGGCATACGTACCCAGCAATATAACTGGAGGAGACATGGCAAACATGGTCGGGCAGGTATTGTAGAGCTATAAGATCCCTTTCCACGAGGATGAGTTGCCCCCTGAAGGTTTAGGCCACAACAAAGCGTCGCACATCACTGTGCAATGCGAGGACTATTTCATCACCGGGACTTTGATTGGCGAAGGGTCCAGCTTCAACATTTGTCCATTGGTGACCCTCAAAACATTGGGGAAACGTCTGTATGAAATTAAAGGTGGGTCTATCAACGTCAAAGCTTTTGATGGCTCCCAAAGGTCCACTATTGGGGAGACCAATTTATGTTTGCAAATGGGCCGACTTGGTTTGATGTTGATTTTTAAGTGATAGTCATCGCAGCATCCTACAACTTACTACTGGGACGACCTTGGATCCACGCCGCTGGAGCTGTAGCATCAACCCTACACCAGGCAGTGATATTCGAGTAAAATCACCCAAAGGTGATTATTTATGGTGACAGGAGTAACCCCATATACAGTCGCCAAACCATCCAAGCGATTGAAGGAAGAAGGAAGATAGGAGGAGAAACTTACCACCACATTGAGCGAGTCAACGTCGTGGACAAAGATAAGTGGTGGGATAACAAGATAGAGAGTATACTGAATTGGAGCAGGTATAAACCTGGCATAGAGCTCAGCAAAAACCTCCAGGTAATCACTAGTCCTATCAAACTGAAGAAGCATGGCACCACTTTCGGGTTAGGTTATGGATATACTTAGGAAGAATTCCATAACTGGTCGCCACCATGGTGCGGCCCTCACTATCCGCTGGAGCACCCGATACCCTGCCTGGAACACACTTTCCAGCCAACCGATATCATGTATGGGTCAAAGGAAGATAAAACATTGGCAATAATAAAGAACCTGCTCTTGGAAGATCACAATATGGAATGTAATGTCATTCTTGAGGAGGAAGGGAAGGAAGGCCCATCCATACAGGCGGTGAGCCGAGGGGAGCGCCTCAACAATTGGTCCATCAGAACCACCAAGGACCGGAAGACTTTGGGGTAGCAAGGTTGAACAAAGCACTATGTATTATCTTTTACTTTTTCGCCTGTTGATTTCCTTTCCATATTTTCTTTCACTTTCGAAAAGAGCCCTAATATTCAAAACATTTATGGAATTTATCAAAGTATTTCAATTTCATATAAATCTCGCTCTTATTATTTTCTCTATCATTTACTTTATCTTACACAACATTACTATTAGTTGTCATGATGAACCAATGAATGTGACATGCGACGAGATAATGCAACAAACGGATATACACTCAGAAGAGGATGAGATGCCAGAAGAAGTCGTTAAAGAGGTTTAGGACTTTGAGAATAGACCTAAGTCTAACCTGGACGAAACTGAGGTTTTCAATATGGGGGATGCAGATGTCACGCCCCAAAATCCGAGGAGCGCGACCGGTGCTCAACCGAGTAAACCCGACTGAGTAAGCCTGGCAGGTTTCATGCATACTACCCAGCCCAACTGATATTTAAATAAGGGATGGACTTCGTTAATCAAATTCTATCAACATATAATTAATGATTTCCATTTCAGTTTCATTAGCAATATCATTTTGCCACTTTAAGGATATTACAAGTTATAAACTTATATACATCAATATTTCCATTTTAATTTCCAATACCTGACGCTATCCACAACCTGTCTACGGAGCCTCTAAATATAACCAAAGAATAATACAGAAATGCCGGCAACAAGGCTCCGGCTATACCTTATACAAATACAAAAAAAAATCAGACTCTGGGAAGAACAGCGGCATAAGCCACGCAGGGCCCCAAGGGGAAAGGGGCTCACCAATACAGCTGACGGAAAGCAGAGGAGGTGCTACTACAGGTGGATTGGAGTGCCTTCTATAGATCCACCTACAATCATAACACGAATGTACCGCCCTGGCAAAAGGGACGTCAGTACATTTGAATTGTAATGGTATGTATAACTAAACACCATTTTACTAGAAAGAACTATCAAATATATATACAAGCAATTAATACAGGCAAATCGAAGAAACAATTTATATAATTTTTCATACAATTTCCACAACATAGATTCGGGCAACTCTGTCACATGTTCACCACTGTTCTCATCACCACCGCCATCTCGAGAAGAGTCCGGTCATGACCCGACCTGCTAGGTCACCTCATTGGAGGCATTACTCTCAATCAATAATTCATTTCCTTTATCTGGAATTCAATATCAGCGCATTACCACCATGTGTGCGGCATGGTGTCCGATCACGACCCGGTCGGCTAGGTCACATTCTTGGAGGCATTACTCGATTCTCATTTGTCAACACCTTCAAATCTTTAGTCCATACATATCACAACAATTCCTGGGCACTCATGGCCACTGCCATTGCATCATTTTCCCTTTCCAACATTCGTTTTACAAGTTATGATCGTAGACACATATACCAAAGATAACTCAAGTTGCAGTCACAAATAGTGAGCACATACCTAGCATGAATAGTTCTTTGTTTCAGTGTCGGCTTATAGCCCAAGTATTTCAACAAATAATTATACTTTTCATAATTCTGTAATTATCAAGATTTGCACGTCATTCACATTGAGGCACAACAAATAATGATACTTTTCATCATTCTCTAATTATCAAGGTTGGCACGTTATTCACATTGAGGCACATCCTTCACGAATATGTATAGACATATGTAAATCAATTAATTTTGCAATAACAATAGATACACTAGCCAATTCAACTCTTACCACACGTTCATAAGCACCAACGGAGCTCGATTTCTAACAAAAGGGGGTTTTAGACATACATACCTCAATAAAGCTTTTCCTTATTCTTTTACAATTTTGCGGAACTCTTAGCGCTTCGATCTATTGAGCAAGAATTTCAAGTTAAATTGAGAATTAGAGATGAAACTGAAGTTCTAGCTTGGTTCGAACATATCATCAAACACTAAAGGTGCATTGTGATAATAGCCCCCTTTTTGTGAGGAATTTCTATCATTTTATACCCCCAATTGCCTCCTTTTTAATTTTACTACTTTCTAATACTCTATGGTGGTATGCATGCAAGAGATTCATACTCATACCCATGAATTACTTCCCTAATGACCCCATATGGCTAAGTATACAAATATAAGCTGAGGTGATGGAGCCTTACCTCTTGGGATGAACATTCAGGAGCCTTCACTTGATTTTCTTCAATGATTTAGCCCTCTCTTATGAAGTAATTTGATGGGAGACTTTCCCTCTCTAAGAACCCTTTTCCTCTCTCTAGGAATGCTCAGAAGAATGTTCAAAATAAGCTAGAACACCGGTTATATTGATATGGAAGTCGGGTTAAAAATTAAAAAATTGGAGCCCCGATGCGATCGCTGAGTAAACATGCGGTCCGCATAATGGACCGCAGAATGCTCCCCCAAAAACTAAACATTCTTACTCGGTCTATGGTAAGAATGCGGTCCGCATTCATGTTCTGCGGTCGCAAAGTGCACCGCAGAACTGACCCTCGCACAAGTCTAAGGAAAATATGTGACGACTATGCGGTCCGTATTTCGATTATGCGATCGCATTTCGGCTGCATTACTGACTTCAATTTCAACCAAAATTCTGCCTCACTCTGCGGTAGATATGCGGTCCGCATTTTGATTATGCGACCGCATTCTGGACCGGATTTCTTGCATTTTTCTGGAAACTTATTCTTGACTTTTTAATACATTGTTCAATCCAAAAAGGGTCCGTGCCGCGGCAAGCTTGCGAGCCGCGAAGCCTATTTACTAATTTCTAACACATGATCCTAACTTGGACCCACGGGATCCGGGTTTTTGAGTAGGGATTTCACGGGGCCTTACAGCAGAGAGTGTCAAAGAAATGTGCATCAGTGTCCACCTATCACCGTTAGAAAAGGAAGAGTACACGAAATTCTTAAAAGAATATGAGGACATATTTGCCTGGTTATATGATGATCTGACCGGTCTCAGTACATCTATTATAGCTCATAAATTGCCAACAGATCCGACATGCCTGTGGTAAAACAGAAACTCAGAAAGTTCAAGCCAGACATGAGTTTAAAAATCGAGGAAGAGGTTACCATGCATGTCAAAGCCAAGGTCCTTAGGGTAGTGGAGTATCTAACATGGTTAGCCAACATTGTGCCAGTGCCAAAGAAGGACGGGAAGGTCAGAGTCTATGTCGAGTACCAAGACCTCAACCGGGCCAGTCCAAAAGATGACTTCCCATTGCTGAACATACACATCCTGATCGACAACTACGCCAAGCACGAGCTGCAGTCATTCATCGATTGTTTTGCTAGGTACCATCAGATATGGATGGACGAAGAAGACGCGGAGAAAACAGCTTTCATTACCCCATGAGGTTACAAGATGATGCCATTTAGATTAAAGAATGCTGGGGCCACCTACATGAGGGCCATGACTACTATTTTCCATGACATGATACACAAAGAGATCGAGGTGTATGTAGATGATATCATCATTAAATCCAAGAAAGCCACTGACCACATGGAGGATTTAAGAAAAATCTTCAACAGATTGAGAAGGTATAACCTGAAACCAAATCTCGCCAAGTGTGCATTCGGGGTTCCTGCCGAAAACTGCTTGGGTCCATTCTAAGTCAACGGGGAATAGAACTGGATCTGTCAAAGGTTAAGGCCATTCAGGAATTGCCATCGCCAAAGAACAAGAAAGAGGTTATGAGTTTCCTGGGGAGGCTCAACTATATCAGTTGATTCATAGCACAGTCTACTGTCATTTGTGAACCAATCTTCAAGATGCTAAAAAAGGACACCGCTGCTAAATGGACTAAGGACTGCTAGAAAGCCTTCGACAGAATCAAGGAATACCTATCAACGCCGCCAGTCCTGGTTCCGCCTGAACTGGGTAGACCGTGATTGTTCTACCTTGCAGTACTGGATGGGGCGTTCGGTTGTATTTTGGGACAACATGATGAATAGTGGAGAAAGGAGCAAGCCATCTACTATCTCGGCAAGAAGTTCACGCCATACGAGGCCCGGTATTCCCTGCTAGAACACACTTGTTATGCTCTGACTTGGGTAGCTCAGAAGTTGAGGCTTTATTTCTGTGCTTATACTACTTATCTCATATCAAGGATGGATCCGCAGAAGTAAATCTTCCAGAAGCTCATGCCCATAGGCAAGCTAGCCAAATAGCAAATCCTGCTAAGTGAATTTGATAATATCTACGTAACCCAAAAAGTGATCAAAGGACAAGCTCTAGCCGATCATCTTGCCGAAAATCCTGTGGGAGGAGAATACGAGCCTCTAAAGACATATTTTCCTGGAGCGGAGGTCTCTTTCATAGGAGAAGACATTACATAATCATATGATGGATGGAGAATGTTTTTCGACGGAGCAGCAAACATTAAAGGAGTTTGTATAGGAGCAGTTCTAGTTTCAGAAACAGGTTAGCATTTCCCAGTGTTCGCTAAACTCAGGTTCCCGTGCACCACCAACATGGCCAAGTACGAAGCCTGCATCTTAGGGCTCAAGTTGGCCATTGACATCAACGTTCAGGAGTTACTAGTGATCGAAGATTCCGACCTGCTCATACCTCAGGCTCGGGAAGAATGGGCAACCAAGACAGAATTTTGGCATGTTCCCAGATTACAGAATGAGTTCGCCGATGCGTTAGCAACTCTATCATCCATGATTCAACATCTGGATAAGAACTTCATTGATCCCATCCCAGTAAAATTCTAGGATTAACCCATATATGAATGGTTTTGTCTTGGCCAAGAAAATACTCCGAGCTGGTTATTTTTGGATGACTATGGAGACGGATTGAATCCAGTATGTTTGAAAATTTCACCGTTGCCAAATTCATGCAGACATGATAAAGGTACCTCCTAATGAGATCCATGCAACAAGCTCACCATGGTCATTCGCCCCTTGGGGGATGGATGTCATTGGACCTATCGAGCCTGCCGCATCAAACGGGCACAGGTTCATTCTAGTGGAAATTGATTACTTCACCAAATGGGTTAAAGTAGCATCGTATGTGGCAGTAACCAAGAAGGTTGTGGCAGACTTTGTCCACGATCGTATCATTTGCCGATTCGGCGTCCAAGAATCAATCATCACTGATAATGGTTCCAATCTTAACAGCGACTTGATGAAAGCAGTGTGTGAAACCTTTAGGATCAAGCACAAGAATTCTACATCCTACATACCCTAGATGAATGGAGCTGTAGAAGAAGCCAACAAGAACATCAAAAAGATACTAAGGAAAATGATAGAAAAACACAAGCAGTGGCATGAAAAGCTATCATTTGCTCTATTGGGATGTCGTACCATAGTCCGCGCATCGACTGGGGTGACTCCTTATATGCTAGTTTAAGGTACCGAGGCAGTCCTCCCAGACGAAGTCGAGATTCCCTCCCTGAGGATTATATAGGAAGCGGAACTTGAAGATGCAGAATGGGTAAAGAGTCACTACAAGCAGTTAGCCCTTATAAACGGAAAGAGAATGAATGCAATTTATCCTGGTCAGTCGTATCAGAACAGGATGTCAAGAGACTTCAACAAAAGGGTCAGACCGAGACAATTTACATCGGGGCAGTTAGTACTAACGAAAATTTTTCCGCACCAAGACGAAGCAAAAGAAAAATTCTCTCCTAATTGGCAAGGTCCGTACATGGTTCACCGTGTTCTAAACGGAGGAGCCCTCACACTTGCAGAAATGGACAGAGAAGTTTGGCCAAAGATGATCAATTCAGATGCAGTTAAGCGATACTACGTGTAACCATTATGATTTCCTTATGATTTAATTTGAATTATGCTTGACGTGATTCCTGTTTAAGAGGGGATACGAAGGAAGCCCTATGGTTTCGGTCAATATTCAATAAAATTTTCATCTCCGCCGGTGTTGGAAATTGGGGCAGAATTTTGAGGAGGACCCTCAAAATTCTGAAGTTGATTCTCGCCAGCCGTCAGAGGCAACAACTCAGTAAACTGGGGCAGAATTTTGAGGAGGACCTTCAAAATTCCAGAGCAAAAGAGGTCGCAATGTCTTGAACCGCGTCGCAGTCGTCGGTTCATCTAAAAGAAAATCATTTTAAATTATGTACTTACTTCATGTTTTTACTAAATCATGCATGACTACTATCATAATTGCTTTGTTTACCAATGCTACCCCAATGAAAACAAGAGCCGAGCAGGACAAGCAAAGTCCACGGGAAGACAAACTAAACTTCCCCCTTTAAAAACACCCGATTTTTATTTGAATGCAGGCATCCAAGACATAAAGTCATCATATACGATTACATGCTCACGTTTTTCAAGAATACAACTCTTAGAATAATTGCCCATTTACAAGTCCTATCCGCGCACGACATTCCTAATAACCACGAGGAAAACTAACTGTCGGCTATCACCTCTCAACTAAGAGATTTCATTACTCTTCGCGTTTATTCCTTGCATTGCATAAGGCAACCTTTCTGCCTTCCGATGTTAAGCACTACCTCCATCCTGCATTTCCTTGCATTGGATAAGGCTACCTTTCTACCTTCCGAGGTTAAGCACTACCTTCATCCTGCATTTCCTTGCATTGAATAAGGCTACCTTTCTGCCTCCCGAGGTTAAGCAGTACCTCCATCCTGCATTTCCTTGCATTGCATAAGGCTACCTTTCTGCCTTCTGAGGTTAAGCACTACCTCCATCGTGCATTTCCTTGCATTGCATAAGGCTACCTTTCTTCCTTCCGAGACTAAGCACTGTCTCCATCATGCATTTTTTTGCCTTGCATAAGGCTACCTTTCTGCCTTCTGAGACTAAGCACTATCTCCAATGCATAAGACTACCTTTTTACCTTTCGAGACTAAGCACTGTATCCATCATGCATGGCTGAAATATCGCCACCTCTCATTTATATCGACAGAAGTACTGCCAACTTTATTTAAATCTTGCATGGCTGAAACATCACCAATTTTGTTTAAATCCCTCGTATCGATTGAAGAATCGCCAGTTTTATTTAAATTCCTGTCGGCTGAAATACCGCCATTTATATTTATCCTTCTTTGTCGGCCGAAATATCGCCAACTTTATTTAATTCTCGGTATCAGCTAAAAGATTGCCAGTTCATATTTAAACACCCATCACCATCTATACATACGCTTTCTGTCGGCTAAAATGTCGTCATTTACATTTTCTACATCCGCTAAAACATCACCAGCTTTATTTAAATTTCTGTCGGCTGAAATGTCTCCATTTAGATTTAACCTTCACATTGGCTGAGATACACCCAAACCGTCCGAGGGCGTCATTGTTTGGAGGCACCATCTTCATAGCCTGAGAACACCATGCCATGGCCCAAGGACCCCGATTTATGTTTTGCACATCATTATTCAAATGCATCATGGTTCGCAGGCACCAGTATCATAGCCCAAGAATATCATTTCATAGCCTGCGAATCCTTTTGTATGCGCTTCATTGCCCAGCACGTCGCGGTCTGAGGACGTCATCCTAACCGTCCAAAGACAATATTCACGGTCCAACGGGAAATTGCATTATGTTTAAATTCCGTATGATATGCTTGTGTTACTCAATTGCAGGTATATCAGCTGGCATTGACCATTACAGCAAGAGTGATCCTGCTACGGTTCTCGCACCCTGTCAATCCCTGACCACCCTTTCCAACCTAAATGTTGTGTCCGTCTCTTCAAAACCTCCATCGGCATACTCCGTCGATGTATCCCGAACTATATATGACCTGATTCTAGTAAAATGAGGGATATGTGGGCAGCTCAGAAACAAGAGCTCGGTCGAAACCTTTGCAAGTCGCTTCTCTCAGTCAAAACTGGTCATCATATCTTTACCCGACAACTCTTTCATTATTCCCGAGTAAAGAGGGCAGTTGTTGATACCTAGTTCTTTTCCTATGTATTTTATATATATTCAAAATATTCCTAAAATTGTATGTACATGTATATATAGGCATTCCCAAGAGCTTTGGTATTTTTCCTTATTTTTAAAGATTTTAAAACCAATTTGTTGCCTATTTTAATAATACAAAATTCAATAATTATTTCCAAAATTATTATTTATTGTTAATAACTTATTTTATTCTCATATTTACACCAAAATATAATTAAGTTAATTTTTTCCATTTTTTTATAAATTTATTTGGTATTTAAAAGCTAAATTGCATGTAATTGCAATTATAGCATATTTTACAATTAACAGTATTTCATAATTATCAAATTATTTCCAGTATTTTTAAATTAATAGTTATATATTATTAATTAGTTCAGTACTTTTAATTTGTGTTAAAAATAATTTTAACTATTTTATACAAAATAAAAAGGGGAAAATGGCTATTTTATATTGAGCCTCATTTCATTGCAATTATAGCCCATTCAGATTTCAATTTTAGCCCTCAATTTACCCAATCATAACCGGAATTGGACCTACCCATATTTCAATTAATCGACCCGGTCCAGCCTTGATTTAATCTAAGCCATTGATCAAATGAGATCAACGACCCAGGTTTTATTTCCAAAATAAAATCTAACAGAGATGCTCTCTCTCTCTCTCTCTCTCTACACTGACTCTTGCTCTCCCTTCTCTATAGAACCTTGTCGTTCTCTCCTTCACCTCTGATGAATCGACCGCCTCTCCGTCCACCTCCAACCTCACTTCTCTCGACCACCAGCCATCGTGAAACCTTGTCTTGTTAATTCCTTCCATTTTCGAGACTCCAGAAGCCTCCACCACAAAAGATGGTCATCAGAAACTCTGCCTGGTTTGTTTCCGACCTTTCTACGATGGTTTATAGCTTGATGGTGCTGCGAGCAACATTACTAACTAGTTTAATAGCAAGGTTCCTTACCTCTCACTGGTTTATTACGAAACCCTAATTTTCTTAAAAAACCTTGTCTTTTTAACTTATTCGTTTGTGTTTTACACTACTCTCTACTAGATCTTTTTGATTGTTCAAGTTTTCAACATTTTGTTCTTCTTTTAAAACTAGGGTTTCCTGAACCCTTTCGGAATCACTATATCTTCTGATTTTTTTTTAGGATTATGTATTTATGTTTGTGTTATGTTCTTGTTGGTGTGATCTCCTGGTTACTCTCCGAGTTCTGTGCTTTAATTTTGCTATTAGGGTTCCAGCCTTCTATTGAATCTGTGATTTCTTGCTTAGGGTTCTCTGATTTTCATGCCTATTGTGTTTTATAGGTCTAATTGTTCATCGTCTACCAAACATTCTGCTGATTTTGTGCATCTCTTCGAATACCTAAATTTGTATATGTTTTCATTAGAGGTTTTACACTGATTTTTTAATCACTTCCTTATTTGTGAAATGCTCTCCTCACTTATTACTGATTCCCTATGATTTTCAATTTCATCAGTGATTCTTTGAACTAATTTGTGTGCACAATATGGTGTCCTTATACTTTCGTTACTTGAAATATTATGTATACTTTTAGTACTCCTATTATGGAAATACCAGTCTTCCAAACAACAATTCTCCTTATTCGATACAATTTGTAGCTGTTTGAACTAGGACTCCTTAATTGAAGGGAGTTCGAGGATTTAATTGATTCTAATTGGTATTAGTTCCATAACTATGGTCAGTCTATACGTGTTACCTTATTTTCCACTTGTTTTCAAAACTATATATAGTCCACCCTCTCCATGACAAAGACAGGAAAAAAAGTTCATGGCTCTGAACTATCTCTTACACACATAAGCATACTCAGTGTTCTCTCTTATTTTCTACACATCCTCTACAAATTTCCTGTTGAATAATGATTACTCAGTTGACTGAAAGCCAAGAATGATTGATCTTTGGCTACTGCTCCATTATTCTACTGCTATATACATTGTTGATTGTTTGGTCTTCATACTACTGCTTGCTTCCCTGCACACTACTGCTCTATACTATCTCATCCTTCACTGGTATGCCCTCTATTTGATTTGTAGTATCCAAAAAAATATGCTTTTATATATGATACACTTTATTTTGTTTCTTGTATACTTTTTCTTATGGTTCTACTGTTCTTATTGCAACTAGCATGCCCCTGTGTGACTATCCTCCTATTAATCCAGCATGCCTACTGGTTTTCTTAATGCATGTTCTCTTCTGCTCCCTAGCCCCAGTACATCCTCAGTACGACCAATGTTTTCTTATGTGTTTTCATCCTCTGCCCAACATCTACCCCTACAAACTTGTACCCTCTCCCCCCTCCACCTAAGTGTTATATGATCAAATGTGTGACTCTGTCTGACACTTAATGCTGTTGGACTTTGGCATGAACACTATGTGATAACTATGTTGTAACCCTGGTCTAAGGGCTAATTGTGTATAAGTTTAGTTCCGCCATATGATTTATCTATTCCCCATTCCCTATCCCTACTTATGTTTGCTTCCAGAAATCTGCATGTCTTTTGAGTGTTGACTGTCCTATTTCTTTCCTTTCTTTTTTTTTTCAAAACTAGTTTTTGTTTTTAAAAAAAAAACAAACACCCAGTTGTTCTCCGGAACTATTCTCAAAGAACGGGCTTTAACATAATTTTCTTTAAAGAAAATTCTATCACACTCTCACAACTCCTAGAGTTTAGATTCTACCCAATTGGTGTAAGCATTGCCTTTGGAATCTTTGAGTACCCATTGAACTTTGATGTACAAGATTGGTAATTCCATACTGCACTTGTTCAATATTTTTGTAATATTTGGGTGTTGGTTTGGGCCAAGGACCCACATTGGGCCCTTAGGGAGCTTGGTAGATCATATTTTAACGATGCAATTAATATACATGTGTAGGAGTTCAAAGAAGTAAAGAAGAACTACTGAAATAATTGTGTCAAACAAGGAAGGAAATCACACACAAAGGAAGCCACCAATAGAACGCACGGTGTATAAGGAAAGCTACAAATCTAAATCAGCAAATCAGGATTAGCTCCGTGAATCTGGAAAATCAAATCAGCCATAACGAAGTGATCTGTGATTGGCAAAATCACGGTAAAATAATAAAGGCTAGAAGATCTGGTCAGTGGTCATGTTTGGAATGTCCAACAATAAAGGAGAAATCTTGTTGATTCCATTTTCTGCCGAAGGAAAAGATCTCAAGAGAAGCAACAGATAGTTCCTTATTCTTGGAAAGAATCAATTCTTTCCAAGGATCAAAACCCTTGGGTTGACGAGCCTTTACCATTCATCTTTGTATAAATGTATTGTGTAATATCATCCTTATATATACTTTGATCGAACCAAAATAACTCTCTTCATTCTACCGCAAACAAGCATAGTAGCCTACATATATCTACTGTGTAATAAGTTAGGGATAGAAAGAGGGCATACAACTGGTGAGGCATTGTATAAATGAGTGCTAGAGAATCTGAGCGATATACATCACATCTGTACTCGAAAGAAAACTCATTTGCTTGAAGGAAATCCCTTACAACCCAAGGGGACTGGATTAGAATTCACATTGAATCTGAACCAGTATAAAATTACTGGTGTCTTTACTTTATGTATTTACTTTCTACATATTACCTCAAACTGTTATATCTTCAAGATTGCCATATTTAGTTTACTACTAAACTTTTAAGTCAACTCGGTAACAATTAATTTTAATTAGTGACAATTCACCCCTCCCCCCTGTTGTACTTTCAATTAGTATCAAAACAAGGCTCACACTTTCATTTTCTGCTTAACAACTTGTTAGAAAAAAATCATGGCAAATCAGGTTATCATAGGAACTCTCTTTCAGGAAGGAACTTCACAAGTAAGGCCACCTTACTTCAATGGACAACATTTCTCCCACAGGAAAATTCGAATGGAAATCATCACCAAGGCATACGACGTCAAGGTATGGAGAGTTATCAAGAAGGGAAACTACCCACTGCCTGCCAGCACTCCACCACTCGCTGACCCTGATGATATAGACTCATACATAAAGGAACAACTGGAAGCCATCCAAATAAATCACAAGCCAAGAAATCTGCTTCACAATGCAATAAGTGGTGAGGAATATGAGAAAATATCTTGCTGTGATACAGCCAAAGAGATGTGGGACAAACTTGAGGTTAACTATAAAGGTACGAGCAAGGTAAAGGAAACTCACATCAATATTCTAGTTCACGATTATGAACTGTTCTAAATGAAGGAAGGAGAATCCATCGAATAAATGTTTGCTAGGTTCAGTACGATAAATAGTGACTTGAAAGCTTTTGGCAAACCATAAACCTGTGGCAATCAGGTTAGGAAAATTCTCAGAAGTCTACCAACCACTTGGTAGACTAAAGTTGTCACCCTGGAATCTCAAGATCTTAACATGTTATCATAAGATGAACTACAAGGAGAGCTCATTGCTTTCGAAAGAACTCACCTGAAGAAGACAAATCAACAGGAGAAAAAGAAAATTGTTGCATTCAAAACCACTATTGAATCGACTGAAAATGAAATTAATAATCCTGAAGCCCTACAAGAAGAAATTGCTATGATGTCTAGAAACATGGATGGACTGATGAGAAGTTATACAAATTATAATAAAGGAAGATTTCCACAAAGGAGATCTAGGCAACATAATGAATAAGATAAGAACGATGGAAAATGCTACGAATGTGGAAAATTTGGACACATCCAAGAAGAGTGTCCAGAGCTGAAAAGGAAGATCTCTAGAGGATTCAACAAGAGCAAATCATTTGGAAGCTGGAGCGATGATGATGACTCGGACCGTAAAGAAATAGCAAATCTATGCTTCATGACAATAATAGAAAATTAGATCAACAAAACTTCAGGATGTTTGACAGATGAAGATGATTCAGACAATGAAAACTGTTTTATGGCAAGAGGAGAAACTAGCGAGGTAAGACTTTATGACTGTGAAAGATGTGATGAATTGTAGGACATTCTTGATTCCATATTGAAAGAGTCTCAAAAAATGACGAATGAGCTTAAGAGACTCACTATGGAAATCGAAGACTGGAAACTCAAACATGAAGTATGTGAAATTGAAAAAGATGTACTTCAACAGGAGTTTGAGCAATTGCGAATGCAGCTTAACAGCTTGCGCAAAAACACCAGTCACAGTTCTGTTAGGTCAAACCAGACGACTTACAAGTCAACTGGAAAGAACCAATCAGGAGGAAATCGACCAGTCGGTCGGACCAGTCGACTTAAAAGTCAACTGGAACGGAATCAGCTAATCTCATGATAGCTAGTTCCAACACTTATGGAAGACTTGAAAATAGGTCTGGGGCCAAATGTCATTACTGTAATAAAAGTGGGCATAAATACTCTGGTTGTCACTTTCATAAATTTCTTATGTCTGAATGGGTTTGGAAACCTAAAAATTCTGAACCCAGTAACACTATCTCACCAAGACCCAAGTAAGCTTGGGTACCTAAATGAATGTGATAATTCTGTACTGCAGGAACACCACAGAGTAAGCCGCAAAGGAAAATGGTATCTAGATAGTGCATGTTCCAGTCACGTGATAGGTGACAAAAATATTTTCATGGAGGTTACGAAGATTGATCGAGGAAGTGTCAAATTTTGAGATGATTCAAGAGGTAAAATAGTTGGCACTGGAACTATTCCCTTTAATAACAACTGTGACGTTGCTGAAGTATATTTTGTTGATGGACTAAACTACAATATTCTTAGCATAAGTCAGCTCGGTGACTCAGGATATGAGGTAAAATTTAAGAGAACATGTTGTACCATCGAAGACGAATCAGGTAAACTAATTCTTCCTGAAAAAAGGTACGAAAATATTTACATACTTGATGGATTCGAAAATATAGATGGTCACATTTGCCTAAATTCTATATCTGATGATCCCTGGTTGTGGCACGTAAGACTAGGTCGTGCCAGCATGCATTTGATTGAAAAATTATCCAAACATGATTTAGTTATTGGATTACACAAACTGAATTTCTCTAGAACTCATATTTGTGATGCATGTCAGGTGGGTAAGCAAACTAGATATTCTTTCAAAAATAAAGACATGGTGTCTATTCAAAACAATTGCAATTACTTCATATGGATTTATTTGGACCTACTAGAACTGCTAGCATAGGTGGCAAGAAATATGCTTTTGTTATTGTTGATGACTTTTCACGTTTCACTTGGGTGATTTTCCTATCTCATAAAGAGGAAGCCTTAAGAAATTTTGAAGTCTTTTGCAAAAGGATTGCAAGAGAAAAAGGTAATCTAATGTCAAATATCCAAAGTGATCATGGAGGGGAGTTTGAAAGTAAAGCAGTTGAAGACTTCTGTGACAATCAAGGCTACACTCACAATTTCTCTATTCCACGCCCATCACAGCAAAACGGAGTTGTGAAAAGAAAGAACAGAACTCTTCAGGACATGGCAAGAACCATATTGTTAGAACATTCACTCCCAAATTATTTCTAGGCTGAAGGTGTGAGTACTGCATGTCACATTCTAAAATGATGTCTCATAAGCCTATTCTGAAAAAGACTCCCTAAGAACTCTGGAAACGTAAATGTCCGAATATCAGTTATTTTCATCCATTTGGAAGTAAGTTCTTCATTCAAAACAATGGTAAAGATAATCTTGGAAAATTTGATCCAAAAAGTGAAGAAGGTATTTTTCTTAGCTATTCATTAAATATAAGATCATTTAGAGTTTTTAATTAACGTATTTTATCCGTAGAAGAATCTTTCCATGTTATATTCGATGAAAATAATCCCTCGGTCAAGAAAGTAACTAATGTAGTTGACGAAGATCACACTCAAGAAGCTCAGGATAAAGAAAAATCAAAGGAGCCAACTAATCCCGTAGATGTGATTGAGTCGACTGAACAAATCAGCGACAACTCCCCTAAACAATGTATGGAGTTGACTACAAGCACTGTCTGACAAAATGAATGGAGGAGCGAACCTGCATATCCACAGAAATATATTATAGGGGATCCAAATGAAGGAATGAAAACCAGGGCTGCCATAAAAAAGAAAGCAAATATTGCTCTGATCTCTCAAATAGAGCCCAAAAAATGTAGAGGAAACATTGAAGGATTCGAGCTGGGTGAAAGCCATGCAAGAGGAACTAGATCAATTCAGCAAGAATCGAGTTTGGAAGTTAATGCCCAGACCCGAAAATGTATCTGTCATCGGAAAAAAAAATGGGTATCTAGAAATAAATTGAACGAAGAGGGACAAGTCATAAGGAACAAGGCTAGATTAGTCGTTCAAGGCTATTCACAACAATAAGGAGTCGACTATGATGAAACCTTTGCCCCAGTTACTCGACTGGAGTCTATACAAATCTTGCTAGCTTACGCATTATTTAAAGGACTCAAGTTGCTTCAAATGGATGTCAAAAGCGCTTTTCTGAATGGATTCATCGATGAGGAAGTTTTTGTAAAACAACCTCCAGGTTTTGAAGACTCAGAATTCCCATATCATGTGTACAAGCTTACTAAGGCCCTATATGGACTGAAACAGGCTCCACGTGCCTGGTATGACAGGTTAAGTACTTTCATTGATACTACTCTATTCATTAAACGATCGACATAAGGTAATATATGTAGATGACATTATGTTTGGTAGTGCTAACTATCTTATGTGCAAAGAGGTTTCAAACCTCATGCAGAACAAGTTCGAAATGAGCATGATGGGTGAACTCACATTTTTTCTTGGGCTTCAAATTCAACAAACCGAAAAAGGAACCTTCATTTGTCACACTAAATATACAAAGGAGCTAATCTAAAAATTTGGTATGAGCAATGCAAAATCAATTGGCACGCCTGTGAGTCTTGCTGTAAATTTGGATAAGGATGAACAGGGTACTCCAGTTGATGAAACCAAACACAGAGGAATAATTGGATCACTACTGTATCTGACCGCAAGTCGACCAGATATAATGTCCAGCGTTTGTAAATGTGCCAGGTTTCAGTCGGCTCCCAAGAAGTCACATCTGACCACTGTAAAAATAATTATTCAATATCTCATTGGCACGGTATCTCATGGATTATGGTATCCTCGCTCTAACTCGTTGAAATTAGAAGGTTTCTCAGATGCAGATTTAGCAGGTGATAAGGAAGACGGGAAAAGAACGAGTGGCACTTGTCAATTACTAGGAAAGGCTTTAATATCCTGGAACAGTAAAAACCAAGCATCAGTCGCCTTGTCCACCACTGAAGCTGACTATATTGCCATTGGTCAATGTTATGCAAAACTCCTATGGATGTCTCATCAATTAGGTGACTATGAACTTTCTTTTAAACCTATACAAATCTTTTGTGATAATTCAAGTGCAATTTGCCTTTCAAAAAATCATGCGTATCACTCTAAAGAAAAGCATATTGACATTAAGCATCATTTTATTAGAGATAATATTCTTAAGGGTGACATAGAATTTGCTTTTGTTGCCACTTCTGCCCAATTACCTGATATTTTCACTAAACCTTTGTTGGAAGAAAGATTTTTCCTTTTGAGAAAATTACTTGGCATAATTTGTTTTTCAAAAAACTCTTAGGACCTAATTGTTCTTTTTCAAAAACTTGTCACAGTTCCTCCTTTTCAGTGCATTAATTATGCTTTCAGTTCCTTCCCTCTCTTTTTTATTCTGTTTCACATCAGTTTTCAGTCGAAGATGGAAAGCCAAACATAACATCTTTTCAACTGACTCTCTTTCCTTTTTGTATTCAACCATCAAAACTTTCTTACTTTAAGTTAACCCTTTTCGAGTCACTCTCATCTCCATCCTCTCTTTTCAGTTTGTGAAAACCCTCTCTTCTCCCATGGCTAAACCCTCCAAAGCCCTCCTTAGCGCCTCCTGAGCAAGTAGACCTAGGGTCATATCATTCTGAGGGCTTCGCCTTATCTCAAGGAGAGTTCTCTGAACACTCTCAACTCTTAGGAGAAAAAGCCTCTGGTAAGCGTCGCATGGAGGATCTTCCTGTCTCTTCCACTCCAAAGAAATCTAAATTTGATTTCTCTACTTCTCTCGATTTCGACCTAAATTTCTGGGATAACCCAAAAAGGGATTATTTTCTCTTTCTCAAGGATAAGACCATCGCCCATGGAAGAATTGTGGATCTTGACGATATGGGGGCCCTCAACTATAAGGTAAAGGATCTCTTTCTATATCATAGGTGGGAAAATTTTCTCTCTATTTCTCCGCCTAAAGTGTATGAGCCATTAGTCCGTATGTTTTATGCTAATCTTCGCTCTAGTAAACCTGATAAGCTTGAAACTATTGTCCTTGGTAAACACATTGTTCTTGACTGTGCCCTGTTCGATTCTATTTTTCTCTGTCGTTGCACTGATTTCCCCACTCTCTTTAAAATGCTTGGCCTGAGGACTTTGAAATTTCCTTTGACTAGGCCAAACAGTGCCATTGCTTAAAATCCCTCTGAAACCCGTCCAAATCAATTGGGGACTAGTGATGTAAGTTTTGAAACTCGGATTCTCGCCCACATTATTGCAACCACTCTTCTCCCATTACTGGTTCCTTCTCCATCTTCTCTCAAAGGGACACTTTCTTTGTCTATTGTCTCATCACCAAACTCAAACTCAAGCTGTCCTCCTGGGTCATAAATTTTATGATTGAGAGTGCTGAAGATCACACCACTTTAACTTTTGGTATGGCCATTACCCATATTCTGAAAGCCCATCAAATCCTCTTACTGACTACCCATTTGTCTCTGTTTTCAAGTCCTACAATTCTAGAGCTTTCTCTACTATGGGATATATGAGTATCAAGGGTGCCTATGTTAAGAAGGGTGAGAGTGAAGCAAAATAGACCCCTCTGGATTCTGAGCCTTCATCTACTGTTCCACCACCTCTTGTTAGTTCTGACCTAAGTGAGAAGCTAAGATCAATTGACTCCCAACTCTTAGACATCAAGACTCTCCTGTCTGCTATTCTGTCGACAGTAGGTGCTATTCATGTTATTTCAAAGGAAACTAGATCTGATATATCTAAAATCAGAGTGGCTGTGCAAAGGGTAAGGGAGAATGCAGTTAAAGCCTTTAAGGAGGTTCATGACAGGCTAGATGGAATGAGCGTTGCTGTAAACACCCGCTTTGAACAGTTGAAAGAGGCGATCTACAACACTCTTACATACTTCCTGCGTCACTTGTATGGATGTGTTTTACAGACAATTTTTGTTTCAAACTTGTTTTGGCTTTGTTTTGGGCTGTGCCCTTGGATTTTTTTTGCCTGTGTGGATAGTTTATTTTGCTTACTAATCCCTCTTTGCGGATGTCAAAAAGGGGGAGAATGTATATCTCTTTGGACTATTATAACAATCTGTGCAGGTTCAAGCTGACTATGCATAGACTTCTTTGGTCTGTAATGATAATATGTGCAGGTTCAAGTCGACTATGCTACATACATAGATGGTACTCTTTATTCTTTGAATAGGTTAAGTCGACTATTCTACATGCATAGACTTTAAATGTATTGCACAGGAACAAGTCAACTATATAGGATACAGGTACAAGTCGACTGCACACATTGGGGGGGGGGGAGACTAAGTCCAGTTGACTACACAAATTGAGGGGGAGCCAACAAATAGGGAATTCAACTATTGTTTACTTCCTTACATCTACATCTATTATTTTGCCATCATAAAAAAGGAGGAGATTATTAGATCATATTTTAATGATGAAATTTATATACATGCGCTGGAGTTCAAAGAAGTAAAGAACTAGTGAAATGGATGTGTCGAACAAGGAAGGAAATTACTCACAAGGGAAGCCACCTATAGAACGCACGGTGTACAATGAAACCTACAAATCTACATTGGCAAATCAGGATTAACTTCGTTAATCTGGGAAATCAAATCAGCCATAACGAAGTAAAGATTTGAAGTGATCTGTGATTGGCGAAATCACGGGAGAATAATAAATGCTAGAAGATCCGAGTAGTGGTAAAGTTTGGAAGGTCGAACGATCAAGGAGAAATTTTGTTGATTCCATTGTCTGCCGAAGGAAAATATCTCAAGAGAAGCAACGGATAGTTCCGTATTCTTGGAAAGATTCAATTCCTTCCAACGATCAAAACCCTTGGGTTGACGAGCCTTCACCATTCATCTTTGTTTAAATGTATGGTGTAACATCATCCTTAGATATACTTTGATCGAACAAAAATAACTCTCTTTATTCTACCGTAAACAAGTATAGTAGCCGACATAGATCTGTTTTGTAATAAGTTAGGGATATAAAGAGGGCATACAACTGGTGAGAAATTGTATCAAACGAGTGCTAGAGAATCTGAGCGATATACATCACATATGTATTCGAAAGAAAACTCATTTGCTTGAAGATAAATCCTTTGCAATCCAAGGGGACTGGATTAGGATGCACAATTAATCCGAACCAGTATAAAATTCTTGGCTTCTTCAAATTCTGCAATTACTTTCTACATATTAACTCAAGCTGTTATATCTGCAAGATTGCCATATTTATTTGACTACTAAAGTTTTAAGTCAACTCAATAACTATTAATTTGAATTAGTGATAATTCAACCCCCCCCCCCCCCCCCCCCCC